>SKCR01040561.1:0-42579 GCA_019454045.1 Zanthoxylum bungeanum | reverse complement strand
TCGATTTGGATTTGATTCGTTTAATAAACGAATCCTAAACGAATAAACGAATTGATGAACTCAAATTCGGATTTAATTCGTTTATTAAACGAATCGAATTGAATTGACTCATTTATTAAACGAATCTATTTTTCCAAACCTGTATTCGCTTTAAAGCGAATCGAATCGAACGAATAAATGAATCCTGACCCAAATTGCCACCCCTATCCGATAACGATCGTGGTAAGAAGAGTAGAATAAATCTGGATCTTAATCTTTAGTTTTCTTTTTAGATTTAGATACAATTGACAATTCCACGCTAACCAGGTACTGTCTTCTAAACTATTCTTCTTCTTTTTAGACATTGAAGACAATGTCTCAATTAGGTTTGGGGAGGAAATAATTTATTAGTATCTTATTTTTATTCTTCTTTGTATTATTGTTGCTTTGTCTGTTTTTATTTAAAAATAAAATAAAAATAAAAATAACAAAAATAAAATTTGAATTTTTATGTTTTTAACTTTACTAACTAAGTAGAATTGTGTTTTGAGATAGCTGAGTAAGGAGTTTCCGCTCCTGAGACGTATCTCAGTTTAATTTGTAACAAGTTAATTTTTATTTATTTCCTTTTAAATTATTTAAATTCGTGAATTCTCCATAATATTGATTAAAGTTGATCTTCATATGCTCATTTGACAGGTATTATCAACTTACATAATAACATAAGAACATGAGTTGTAAGTAAAAATTTTATAATATTCAGTGCTCTAGTTTATTGGAAATAGTACCTAAAAACGATGGAATAAAAAAATGGAATATATATATAAATAATTAACCTTGCTCTTACTTAGTAACTGGACATCTTGCCTCAATAACAGTGATTGTCCGTGTCAAATGGTAGAGCCTGAGTTAATAATAATTAAGTTTCTATTTAGTAACCGGACATCTTGCCTCAGTAAGCAGTGATTATTTGCGTCAAACTGTAGAGCTTTTAACATATGAGATCCTAGCAATTAAGTCTGTAGGGGTGTCTTAACACCTAGTGCCCTAAAGCCAACTATTTTGAGAGTCACTGGCCCAAAGCTCGTTACAAGAATTGAAGATGCTGTATTGAAAAAAAAAAGAGAAAACGTTCCATTGCCAAAAAAAGTGTGAATTTCAATATAACTTTAGGAAACAAATATTACTCTATTTTTCAACTACAATTATGAATATTGTGGGCACAATGAATTGATTAATACCTTGTTGGTTGTGTGTATGGAGAATGGTAAAAAATATAGGAGAATTTACTTATTTAGTAATTTAGAAAGAAAGAAAACAACTATTAACTTGGATAAGAATTTCATTTTTAACTTGTTTATCTTTTTATTTTTTGTGTGATTGATTGTACATTTGATTGACGTTTGTGGGTATCGTCGCTGTAAACCCTCACGAGACTATAACTCGTCCACTAGGGACACCTAGGGGTTTAAAGGCTTGTTGCATACATTAAAAGTAACCGTGATCCCTACGAAAGTGGATTAGGTCAATCTATTTTAAAGTTGTTATTTCATTTTATTTTTTTGCTCAAGGACTAGCAAAATGTTAAGTTTGGGGGTGTGATGAGCGGAAAATATATCAATATTTACCGCCCCTTTTACTTAATATTTTGTATAGTTTCTCGAGTTTTATGAATGCTTTGATCTGTTTGTGTTTATTTTATAGATAAATAAAATATCGGGACTCACTGCAATCAAATCGGGGCTAAAACGACGAAATTTAGATAAAAAGGGCAAAATTGGAAAATTACTGCTCGCGTCGCGACACATAAAGTTCTACGCGTCGCGACGCCCTCTCAATCATGCACCGAAAGAAGATATACTGACATGCGTCATCAACTGTGCACGCGTCGCAACGCAGAAGACACTGGGCGTCGCGACGCCAATTCAATCCGCGTACACGTGGCTGCCAGCTGACGCGTCACGATGCCGAACCAAATTTTTTGCCTATAAATAGCAGCAAAATTTGATGTGAAACTCATGCTTTCTTCTGAGGTTTCTTTGTAAAACTTAGAAGAGAGTATCTTGTGTGTTTAAGCTTTCTTGTATTTACTTTTTTTATTTAAGTAATATAATTCTTTCTGTTTTTATTCAAGCATGAGTAAGTAACTTATTTCTACTGGAGTAAAGGGTGAAGCTTTTAATATGATAAGGTATATTAATCTCACTTATTTTATAATATAGAAATTGTAATTTAATAATATTGATTAATGTTGATACCGCTTATATGGCTGGTCTTACTTATTTGACATAATTAGATACCGCCTATATGGTCAGTCTTTAGGTGACAAATGAATACCGCCTATATGGCTGGTTTATGGACAAAAATAACACCGCCTTTATAGCTGGTTTGACTAAATTAATTGGATAACACTGACAATTTTTATATTATAATAAATTGAGATTTCTATATTTGAAATATTAAAAATGGATCCCCTAACTCCAAAATTTTATTTTATTATTTTAACTTTTAGTTTTCTTATTATTTTATGATATTTTGTTTATTTATTTCTTTAGTAATCCTAGGTATGTGTTGTAACTAAATACATCATCTAGGGTTGTGATGAATTCCAATAGCAATGATTTTATAAGCTGATTTATCTCGTGTCTTATGTGATGTTTTGGTTTATTTATTGAGTCTTAATCTTAATGCTTCTTGTTGATTGGCCACCGATAAGATTGATGTGGTAAACTTAAAATGAACTTGACAAATGGATTTTAGGTTTCAAACTTAGACTCAATAGCTCATGATCTCACCTTAGAGATTTCCTTCCAGGATAGATATATACTTGTCGGGCGTGGGTAGGCATAATTGGAACTTGATCTTAATGAATTCAGAGTTTCTTAATTAACATATATATATAGTTAATTGGGTTACTTTAGGTGTTTGCATTCGACCATCGACATAGACTTTTGCATATTTTCGTGTTCTAGATTAATAAACCAACATATTTCATAAATATAAGATAATCACTTCATCTTTAGAAGAATAGTGGAATGATTCACAACCCTAAATAGTTTCATATTTTTTATTATTTTTAGAATTTACCTTTGTTTTGTTTTATTTACTTATTTTTTTTAGATAAAATCGCCATCATACCAATAATCAATTTTAATTAGATACTTGTATAAATTTAGCTTCAATAATTAATAGCATAAGTAATAAGTCCTTGTGGGATCGATACATTTTATACTACTTGAACGATACGTGCGCTTGCGTAATAGTGTGATTTCACTAATCAACCATCGATGGATTGTGCTGTTGATATAGCTAAATATACCGCCCACCGTGATAATATGAGGTTAATTCAGTTTCTTATGGCCCTTACTGATGATTTTGAATCTTGCAGAGCCTTTTTATTACATCAATATCCTCTGTCTACATTGGAAGCTGTTGTCTCTCGGTTATTATCTTATGAAACTCGCCTCGGATTACTTAAGCCATCTCACGATGATGCTGTGCTTGCCGTTGCAGGCAAATATTTCTCAAAAAGTGGATGCAAATTTTGTCGTACCTGTAACAATTCTGGTCATACTCTGAATAAATGCAGTTTTACTGAATGTCAAAAATACAAGAAAAGAGGCCATATTGCCTCTCACTATCCCACTAGGGTGGATTTTCGCTACTGCAAGCTGTTTGACCATTCCATTGAGTAGTGCCCCACTCGTCCCCCAAGACCTCGTTATCCCTCCAAGATAGCAATTCCAATTGTTGTTGCTACCTCTGAGGTCACTGTCTCTCCTACATCCACTAGTAACTTAGAAATACTCCTTAGACATATACTTTCCACACCTCTCAGTACTTTTACTGTCTTATCTGCCACTTCAGGTAATTCTCATTGGTATTTTGATTTTAGTTGTTGCAACCACATGACTTCTCAATCTCCGTTATTTTCCTCTATCTATCCCACCACGACTGTCCCTCCGATTTTTACTACAGATGGCTCACAAATGTCTGTAAGCCAGTCTGGACAAATATCTACCTCTGTCTTTACATTACCTAACACATTTCTTATTCCGAAACTTACTTTCAATCTTATATCTGTTGGTCAACTATATGAACTTGGGTTCGAACTAATATTTTATTCCACTGATTGTCGTGTGAATGATCCACAGATGGGACAGATTCTTGGGACATTCCGTAGAGTTGGATGTCTATTTGAGCTTACCTCCCCGCATCTTCCTTCCAATCGTGTCTCTTAGTTATGTGCGGTGTCTACACCATCCTATCTTCAGTTGTGGCATCTAGGCCTTGGTCACACCTCTTTAAGTAAGATTTTTCCTTTGATTTCTAATGGGTCCTTAGGTTCTGTTACCGCACAGTCTTCTTTACATTGTGTCTCCTGTTAACTTGGCAAACAACCAGCTTTATCTTATAATAATAATAATACTTTTGTCGCTCCTCCTGACTTAATTCACTCTGACATATGGGGACCTTCTCCTACACCAACCATGAGAGGGTCCAAATATTTTGTCATATTCATTGATGATTATTCTTGGTTTAATTGGATCTTTTTCAAGAAACAACGGTATGAACTACCTCAGATTTTCATTGATTTTGCGTCTATGATCAAAATATAATTTTTCGAAACCATCAAAATATTGCACACTGATAATACCAAATAATATCTTAACTTTACACTAGAGGTGAGCAAAATCGGTTTCAGTTCCGGTTCCGCATGGAACCGGAACCTACTCGGAAAAAATCGGTTCCTCACTAAATGGAACCGAAACCTACCCAATTAAATAAGATACCATATTATTCGGTTCTAATTCGGTTCCGGTCCGATTCCGAATTACCCTATTAATATAACATTATCATATACTTCAAGCTGGGAAAGACTTCCAGGGCTCAAAAGAGGGTACGAACACCAATTATAATAAGAAGATGGCGAGAGACTGAATCCAAATGAATTGGATGCCATTGCAGTTGCACAATCCGACAACTTGTGTGATTTTTCATCTGATATTTCACTCATCAAATCTTTTACTGGAGATGGAAGCAGCTGATGATCTTGATCTGCAATGTCACAAAATGAGCTACGTCCTGAAACATTGATCGGTGGTGGTGCCACGCTTCTGAGACGCTGAGGCTACATGCTACACTCATAGTCATAGTCATACTCATTGGTTGCACCTGTCAACTTCTGAACCAAGTCCCTGAAGTTCACTGGATCCACTTTGTACACTTTAAGTCGTGTTGGTGGCAGCGGTGCTATTGGCTTCTTCATTGTCTTAAACGATGACTTACGAACCGAATGAAGCGATGATTGATAATTAGAAGAGTTTGTTGTTGTTGTTGTTGTTCTTGTTGTTGCAGATGATGAATAAGCTTCCATGTCCATTAATAACAATATCTCAAAATCGGGTATTAAAATCGGGTATCAAAATCTGGTTCTAAAATGTGGTTCCGGTTCCGGTTCTATGGTCCGGTTCTGGTTCCGATTATTCTGGAACCGGAACCGGAACCGGAACCGGTTACAACCGGTTCCTTACATTTGGAACCGGAACCGGACCGGTTACAACCGGTTCCGGTTCCAAACCCGGATTTTCGGTCCGGTTCCAATCAGTTTCGGATAGACCCGGAACCGATGCTCACCCCTACTTTAAACTTCAAAGGTTTGAAAGAACAAGATACCATATCCCAAAGATCTTGCACATACACCTCTCAACAAAATGGGCGAGCATAACACAAATATCGTCATATTCTAGATTCTGTTCGATCCATGCTTATATCATCTTATTGTCCATAATGTTTTTGGGGTGAAGCCGCTCTCACCGCAGTATATGTTATTAATCGTATTCCTTCTTCAGTCATTAAACATCACATGTCTCCCTATGATTACCTATATGGTATTTCTCCCTCCTATGATCTTCTTAAAGTTTTTGGCAGTGTTTATTTTGTCATTCTTTCTCCTACCGAGCACCACAAGTTAGAACCATGTGCTCGACTATGTTGTTTCTTAGGTTATGGAATTGAACACGGGATCCTATATCACAAAAATTTTGCTTCTCACGTCATGTTGTTTTCTGGGAGCACATTATGTTCTCTTCCGTCTTTGATTTCAAAGTGTCTTCTGACCACCCTCCACTTTTCACTGATCTCTCTATCGAGTTATTTCCACATGTTCATGATGCAAGTACCTCCAGTGAACCTACAGACGTCCAACCTCCATTGCTACATGTCTTTGATGATGCTCCTTCTACATATATCGTCTCTGACACCCTTTCGATTGAACACTCCCATGATATTGATACTTCTTCTTCCCATTATCCTCCTCGAGTAAGACATCCTTCTACTTATCGTTAAAATTATCATTGATTTTCCACTATTGTTTCTTTGCATGAACCTCAGTCCTATAAGGAGGCATCCTATAATCCTCATTGGCAGCAAGTTATGCAAGATGAATTATATGCTTTGGCAAAAACTGATACTTGGGACCTAGTTTATCTCCCTCCCGGTAAAACTCCAGTGGGATACAAATGGGTATACAAAATAAAAACACATTCAGATGACTCTATTGAGCTTTATAAAACACGTCTTGTTGCTAAGGGTTTCACTCAGGAATATGAGGTTGATTATGAGGTCTGGTTGCTCGTCTTACCTCAGTAAGTAGCCTACTTGCCATTGCTGCTACTCGATAATAGAGTTTTTTTAGATGGATATCAAGAACGCTTTTCTCAATGGTGTTCTAGTTGAAGAAGTTTACATGAAACCCCCTTATGGTCTTGATCATTCACCACACAAGGTATGCCACCTATACCGCGCCCTATATGGTCTAAAAAAACTCCTCGTGCATGGTTTGCAAAGTTCAGTATGACTATTTGTCAGCTTGGGTTCACCTATAGTCTACATGACTCTGCCATATTTCTTCACAAATCTGGTACATGTATCGTGATGCTACTTCTTTATGTTGATGACATGATTATTAATGGGGATAATGATTCATGAATTATGGATCTTAAACAGTTTTTTAGTCAACAATTTGAAATGAAAGATCTTGGTTCTCTGAGTTACTTCTTGGGTCTTGAAGTTACTCCTTTTAATGATGACTATCATCTCTCTCAAGCTAAGTATGACTCTGATCTTATTTCTCGAGCCGATCTTACAGATAGCAAGACAGTTCCAACCCCTTTCGAGTATAATACTAAACTTACACCTTGGATGTCACTCCTCTTGATGATCCTACTCTCTACAGTCCATTAGTTGGTAGTCTTATTTATCCCACTGTCACTCGACTAGACATTGTCTATACTGTTCATATTGTATGTCAGTTCGTGGCTGCTCCTCGATCTCTTTATTATGCTGATGTGTTTCGCATCATTCGCTATGTTAAAGGCACTCTCTTTTGTGGTTTCCATTTCTCTGCTAATTCTTCACTTGTTCTTCGAGCTTACTCTGATGCAGATTGGACAGGTGACCTTACTGATCATCGATCCACTACTGGTTATTGTATTTTTCTGGGTGACTCGCTTATTTCTTGGAGCAGTAAGAAACAAACATTGATTGCTCGTTCTAGTATTGAGGCTGAATATCGAGCTCTTGTTGCGACTACTGCCAAACTTCTATGGCTATGTTGGCTCCTCGAAGATATGGGAGTGCCTTAACCACCCCTTACTACTCTTTACTGTGACAATTAAAACGCTATTCAAATGATATATTCCATGAACGTACCAAACACATTGAGATTGATTGTCATTTCATTCGTCAATATATTGCTCGCGGTTACTCTTCGGTTGGTGTATCTACGCTCCGATGATCAAATAATTGATATCTTCATCAAGTCTTTACTCCATGGCCGATACACTACCATCTTCAGTTTGAGGAGGGGATATTGGTAGATATATTATTATTATGTTAGTTGTTAGTTGATATGTAATTAATATTGTTAGATATGATATTAATATTAGTTGTTAGTTGATATGTAATTAATATTGGTAAATATGATATTAATGTTACGTTCTTTTGTAATGCCTATATAAAGGCCATTTGTAATTCATATTGAATATAACTAATATATTTTTCTTCACATTCCTATTTCGGTTTCTAACATGGTGTATTTAGCTAATTCACAAAAATTATGAGAGCGTTAGTGTAAATTTTCCCATGATATATGCAAAATTGATTCTAGTGTAGATTTGAAAATTGAATGGTATTAACATTTTCATATTGTTTTTTTTTTTTTTTGTAGAAATCAATATTTACCCTCAAGTCTCTAAACAGCCTTATCAAGAAAAGATTAAAAGAGCTAATATTCTCACTAGATTATGCATGAGTGCTGTGCTGCCACAGCAATTCAAAAATTACAGGGCTTACCATTCTCAATTGCCTTAGAATGTTATGGGCCTGGTATCTTCTCTTTATGTAGCAAGAAAGATAAAAGCTAAATTAATTAAGGGGAAAGAGAACCTTTATTAGTTTTGAACATCCCATAAGGTGGGCTTTTCAATAACTGAATCCCCATGCGAGAGCTGTTGCTGGAAAGGATTCATCAATGGCATTCTTTGATGCTGGCTCATCGCTTCAAGTTCCATTCTTTGCTGCTGCTCATGCAAATTAGCTGGGCTTTTTCCTCCAATACCCATGAAATCAAGAGTCGTCATATCACCACCTCCATTGCTGCTCCCTCCAAATCTCGACGGCCCCATCATCGTCGAGCTTCTTCCTTGGTCAGTTGGAGGACCACCACTCATGTACATACTCGCAAACATTCCCATATCATTCATTGTTCCACTACTAAGTGCCCCACTATGATCAAAAAGATGTGACACGTCTTGTGTACCCTTTTGCATGATTCCAGCCATGTTGGATTGTTGATCATGCTGAGATGGTAAGTGTTGATGATCATAAGAATTAGCATTATGCTGCTGCTGAAGAATGGATCCATAAGCTGGGGGCTTATGGACTGAAGAGAGCTCCTGGTCAGGCACTGCAATGCTACTAGTAAAACTCTTTTGCATCATTGGAGAGTTAATACTATTGCTTGCTGTTGCTCCCATTTGTGCTGCTTTTTGTAACAAAGCTGTAGCCGACATGTGAGCTGTGCCTGGAATCGGGCTAATGGAGCTAAGTTGTAGGCCTGAGGCTGAGGAGGATGAGGATATGCTTCTGGGTCCGGGGAACAGAGTGCCGGAGTTGCTTGAGAACATTCCTCCTCCCATGTTCATGGACTTAAAAGGCATTGGTACAACATCTTGAGAGAGTGATTTCAATTCCGACATTCCAGTTGATGTGTTGTTTAAGCTGGGCATTGATGACATGAGCTCTGGCATCTGGCTTTGCATCATGTTTGGTACTAAACAATTGTTCATTAGTCCTTGGTTTACTTTGTTGTTTTCTTCAGCCAATGCGTCACAAAAAGCTCTGTGGGTTATGAAGCTGTCTCTTCTGCATGCACAAATTAAAAATACGAGGTAGGAACATATTAAGTTACAAAGAAAAAACAGATCAGCAGAGCAAAAAAGGAAGTGGAAAAGTGCCTTTTTCATTATGTCGGCCATTCCCTAATAATTAAATATCATATGTGTCAATTAGCTAGCAAGGCTTCAATAGTATAAGAACCTGGAAAAGATAGTTCCACAGTCACATTTGTACTCCCTAGTGCCACAGGTCTTTTGATGAGCTTTCCAATCAGACTGAACTGCATATTTCTTTGAGCACTTATCACATTTCCATTTCTTCTCACCATGTTTACGGCTGAAGTGTTTCTTGATGCCTGTAAGATCTCCCAATGCACGAGCCGGGTTGTGGTGAACACAAGTTGGCTCAGGGCATATGTAGACCCGTTTTCGGACCTCAGTGGTAGTCCTTTGCCTTAGCTTCCATGGAAGATTATGGCCTCTCCTGTGCAATTGTAGGTTTTGGTCCCTTTGAAATCCTTTGTTGCATATCTCACACACGAATCTGTTTGTTGCCATTAGTGTTGTTGGTGAAAGAGCAATTACCTCAGCATTAGGATCTAATTAAATCACAGAAATTAATAATTAATTATGGCCAAAAAAATCAATCATATTCATAGACAAATTAATTTAGAAGCAAGAAACATGATATAATAAAGTTGATGTGCCTGGAGTCCCAGGGAGGTTTCTTTTCTTTTTAACTGGCTGCTGTTGTGAGTTAGAGCTATTGCTGCTATTAGTGGCAGCAGAGGGTCCTGATGAAGCACTGGAGCCATGCAAGTGAATATGTAAATTTTGCTGCTGCTGCTGCTTTTCTTCACCTGAAGAGAAGCTGCCTTCATCACCTGTGATATTTGACATTTTCTAATAATATACAAAGTTTGTTTTTGTGTCTTTTAGGATTTTGTTATTAGTGGAGGTAGACAAAAAGCTGAGAATTCTCCTTCATTTGATCTGCTGAATAAAAGAGAAAGAGATAAGAAGCTATCAAGTTTTTTTTTTTTGCACCTACAATAATAACAAGACTAACATTGAAATTTGGTCTTGCTTTGGCTTTTTATAAATATCTACAGTGTCCACGAGAGAACTTCTAAGTAATACCCTAATATCTTTGGCTATAAAAATAACAATAATTTTTTAATTCGGCCGCTCTCATTTTATAAAATACGAATGTCAAAATATCAAAAAAAAAAAATATAGATTTCAATATATTAAAGTACCAAGAAAATGATTTTTTTTTAACTGACGTCAATATTTAGTAAAATATATAAACCCACCTCCGAATGATTCATTAAAATAATTCTCCATCATCAAATATTATTTTTATCCCTTATCATTTTAGTATACAGTGTAATACCAGTCAAATCGGATAAAATCTATATATATATTTATGGTATAATTGTTATATATATATATATATATATATATTTTTTGTTATTTTCCACGGACAATATATACATTTAACTTGTTAGGAAAGAAAAGCCATTAATTTCAACTGACATGAATATTGATAATATATATTAAAGACTTGCTTTTAGAAAAATAAATAAATAAATAAATAAATATATATATATATATATATATAATATATATATATATATATATATATAATAAAATCAATTTATACAGATGAGGGGTGAACAAAACCTAGGTAAACGGAGAATAACAAAAAAATGATTTTTCATATATTAAAAGATTATAATTTTTTTTAAATAAAATCTTTAATTTTAAATTTTTAATATATAAAAACAAAAATTTTGTCATTTATTTATCTTTTTTTAGCTCATGTATCATTTCTTGCTTGATTATTGTCTCTGAGGTGGGAGCGTCTATCATTTAATTATATTATTAATTAAGTAATTAATTAATAATACGTGGATGACACTAAAGCCAAAGATGTAGTCCACAAGTGATTTAAAGAATGTGAATGCAAAATAAAATACCAAAAATTGATTACCAATTAATGGTGAAATTAAGCATATTGTGTGATAATTAGATGTCTCTGTCATAAGCTGAAGGGTGCCGAATCCTCTTTTGTCTTTTTTTATCCAAACGATCGAACGGAACCAAAACTAGTCATTGTCTCGAATAAACATTAATTAACTCAATCAATGACATAAAATAAATTTATAAGATGTTGGTTTGCTTAATGTGTTTTTGCTATTGTATCGAAGTATGGGTACGTAAACATGGAAACTGAAACGGGACACTTAATAACAATTTTTAAATAACTTTCATGCATTTTTTTTTGAAATCGTTGGAAACCTCACCGCCAAATCATTCATTACGAGTTTAAGCGGAGTAGATAAAACTCTAGTCTGTCTTAGACTCTTACAAGAAATACACTCCCTAAATTCGAACATGAGACCTCAATATGAGATCTGAACCCTACACCACCAAATCACGCCTCTTAGGGACAATTTTCATACATTTAAAGATAGAAAAATAAACAAAACCTCACCTAAGTTTTTCTTGTTTCAATGAGTTTTAAAGTATAATGAGGAAATGATTAATACAAACGGCCTTGCATGTGTATACTTTTTAGGTTACCAAATTCCACAAGCTTGATGAGAATCAGCAAACAAACAGAAGGTAGAATATCAAACTCATATTAAATACTGAAATTCTCCCAATCAAAATTAATCAATTATATAAGACCTAATTTAACACCTAGACAAAAAGATTGCTTAGTTATTATCGTTAAGGATCGATGTAATTTATGAAGCAAATTAACATCAACACAACAATGTGAAGACATAATGTTCCCATCTTTATTCGATTAAATTATTGATAAAACCTAATAGAATTAGCAGCATTTGGATGCTGAAACCATGAAATTTTAAAAGTGACCCAGCTGCTAATTGACATTTGCAAAGAATCCACATGGATAAAACCAACAATAAAGGATGGCCAAAGATATATATGCTAAAATAAAGGTATGAGTGATGTAATAACATCAATTAATAAGTATGTAATATGTGTAAATATAATTATCATTTGAAAAATACGGGAGGTTTGACCGGCGTGATCACACACGTATAACGCAAACGCACGTATCATTCAAGTAGTATAAAATGTAACGATCTCACGAGAACTTAATACCTTAACTATTAATTTATGAAGCCAAATATTTACGAGTATCTAATAAATTGGTTGTTTGATTTGATGATGACTTTAAACTAAAATAAGTAAATAAAAGAGCGCGAAAGTGAATTAAAGGTAAAATAAATATTATAAAACTATCTAGGGTTGTGAATCATTCCAATATCTTTTAAAGATGAAGTGGTTATCTCACGTTTGTGCAATATATTGGTTTATTAACCTGAAACACGAATTTATGCAAAAGTCTCTTCCGATGGTCAGGTGCAAATACCCAGTATAACCCAATTAATCATATTCATATGTCAATCAAGTTATCTGAATTCATTAAGATTAAGTTCCAATTATAGCTACCCCCGCCCGACAGGTATATTCCTATCATGTAAGGAAATCTATTAAGGGTTATATATCTTTAAGGGAGATCGTGGGTTATTGAGTTTAAGGCTGAAACCTAAAATCTATTTTTCAAGTTCATTTTAAGTTTACCAAATCAATCTTATTAATTGCCAGTTAACAAGAAGCATTAAGCTTAAGACTCAAAAATAAATCTTTATATTACCCAAACCATAAAGTAACCGCTTATAAACTGGTGATATTAGAATTCATCACAACCCCAGAAAACGGGTTTAGTTACAACACATATCTAGGACTAGGAAAAGCTTAAATAAAGTAAATGACATAAAGTAAAAGCTTGAAAGTAAAAAGGTAAATAAAACAATAAAGAAAATATCGGGGTTAGATGATCCACTTTTATTACTTATATTTTAGATATCTCCCTTATTATAATATATTAACTTTGCGTGATAATTACCAACCGACCATATAGGCGGTATCCTGATTAAGTCAAATTTATAATTAATTCCAATCGACCATAAAGGCGGTATCCAATTTAGTCAGGTTAAAATCAATTTAATTAAGTCTAACAGACCATAAAGGCGGTATCTCATTAAGTCAGGTTTTAAATAGTTTATATATTATAATTAAGGGAGATTAATCTAAATATTAGTAATAAAAGCTTAACTTTTAACCCCAGCAGAGGGGAGTTACCTCCTCATACTGAACAGTAAAAAATAAAAACTAAAAAGTAAAATAAAGAAAATATTATTGCGTAAAGTAAATAAAATTAAATGCAGAAAGTTGTAAATAAACAAACAAGATACAATCTTCTTAATATTCTTAAGGAATTCCTCAGAAGAAGTATGAATTTGCAAATGAAATCGGCCTGAATTTATAGGTATCAATGAGTCTCGTGCGTCACGACACGTGCAACCTAGCGCCACACGACGCTCCGTAGATTTTGGACGCGTGGCACGGGCTTCGCGGAGATGGTGACATGTGGCGTCGGCAACTGAATTATTGGTTTGGCGTCGCGACGCCGAATGCTTGGCGCATCGTGACGCTGACGTCAGCAATCATGTGGATTGTTGGCAATATGAGATGATGACACGTGTCCGGCGCATGTTAGCATTCGGCGTATTTTAACAGACAACGCATTTTAGCAGAAAATTTACATTTTTGCCTTTTTTGTTCATTTTTCGTTGTTTTGGCCCTGATTTGCTTCCAGAGAGTCCTATTATTTTATTTATCTACAAAATACCACAAAACACATCAAAATATTCACAAATCTCAAGAAACTATACAAAATATTAAGTAAAAGGGATGGTAAATATTGATATATTTACCGCTTATTAAGGTTCTGACTCTAATATACATATAAATGAATAAGCGTAAATGATGTGGAATTAGAATTTTAACTCCACTATCTAAGATAAGTCTAAAAATAATATTTTTTGGACTAAGATAAAGTAACCTCAAGTCTAAAAAAAAATCACACTCTTAATCAAAACAATAATTACAAAGTGAAAATTAAAGAGCATAAAATAAACAAAGAATAGCAAGATTTGTTTACAAAGTAGGAAACTCTTGAAAAAAAATAACTCCGAGTATAGTTACCACCCAAATTCACTAGTTATGAGAAACTTACAGTGATGTTATTGACTTAAGATAAAACGTTTGTCGACTCAACTATCCTGATTATAGAGATGGAAAAATAGATTAATGTGTCTGTGCCGTTTCAACTTTGTATCGTATCAAATTTAGGCTTGGCCAATTTCATGTCAAAAATCAAAATCCTAACCCGACACAAACATAAATGGATAATCGATTAACCCATTTAATACCAATTTAAATTGATTAACATGCTAAAATGATAAAATAATACATAATTAAATATTAATTAAAACCCATATAATGAAAGCTTAAACCAAAAAATGGCACATATTAAAATTAGCATATTCTCAAGTATTGTAAGAGAATGAGAAACTATATTCTTGTATATTATGGTGAGGATATGATCCTGAGATGATATATTGATTCTAATTTTCAAATGGATGTGGATTCTAGGAAATCATTATATGGATCATTATTCACCATATGTGGTGGAGCTATTATATGGAGGAGCATAAAATAATTTTACCTTGCTGACTCCATCATGCAGGCTGAGTGTGTAGCAGTTTATGAATCAGTTAAGGAAGTAGTCCGGATCCGTAAATTTTTAAGAAATCTGAAAATAGTTTCATATATGGATGAATCACTCATATTTTATTAAAAAATTGTTAAATAAAAAACCCTTTTTTTTTTGGATAACCGGGGTGTCCGGGCCAGCTTACGCGCACCTCGACTAATCCCCGGGACCTGTGCCCCGTGCCCTCAGAAGTTTCCCAACACAGATCAGGGTAATTCGCTGGCTTTTCACACCAGGGGCATGGCCCCAAGGAAATGTATTAGTGGGATTCGAACCTTGAACCTGAGAGGGAGCAAACCACTCAAGCCCAAAGCCTTTACCACTGAGGCAAAGTTAGTGTTTGTTTGGCCGCCCACACACTTTCATTTTATCTAGATTTTTCTTCTTACTTATTGAAAATTCATGGAGAAAATAAAAAGGGAAAGCAAAAATTTCAAAATTTCCAAGGCAATTCTAAGGGAAAAACCAAGACAATCAAGCATCAAGAGAGCTCAATCAAGCATAATACAGGCCTTGGAGTATTCATCGAACCAAGATTAACAACACCAAAGTAAAACTAAACCGGATTTTTCAAAATTTATGCTTTGCTTAAATAGTTGGGCAACGAAAATTTACGCTTACTTATATTATTAGTAATATTATTATTACTTGGTGAATAACAAAACCACTTGCAAAGCAATTATTATACGTATATTTTATGCCCCTTTAAGCTTCTTCGTCCTTAAATATGATAAACGTAAAACTAAACCATTCTTGACAACTTAAAACTTTTCATGAGTGCTGAGATTCACCTTTATTTTAGAGAAGAACACTAGCTACTTCTGCTATATATGATCCCATTTCTTCACCACTTAATCAAGTAATTAAAGCTCGTAAGTCATTCCGACTTTAAGCATACGCTTGTGGGGAATGTCGAACATTTTATAGTAATCAACAACAAGAGTTGTTAATCACATAATTAAGTAACAACAATAGTTGTTAAGTGACAACAATTAGTAAAATGTTAAATGAGGAACATATGGTACACCCATGATGGTAACATTTTTTGAAGGGTTAGAGAAAGTCATTATGCATCAAATACATGTGATTACATAGTAATCAATGTATGTGATTAAATAGTAATCAATGATTAATAGTAATCCATGCATGTGAGCTAATAATGACTTGGTTTCCCTCCTATAAATAAGACCATTTGCTTATTGAGTTAAGCAATCAATTAAGTTTGATTAAGAGATCTCTACAAGAAGAAAGGTATGCAATTGTGTTGTGATTAACTTATATTTATTTCAATTAGCATGTAAATAAATCTAGGACTAGTAATACATGTATGGTTAGATCCTAAGAGGACAAACATGTAAATATATTAGGGATTATGTTTCCTAACATTGGTATCAGAGCTTAAATGCATGTATTCTAGTTGGATTACACATAAATTGCATGAACATGCATGGAAAATGTTGAAAATGCTTCTGGTTTTTGTTTTTACAAAAATGATTTTCTTCCAACTTTGGGCCGTAATAACTCTCTGTAGAAAATTGATAATCGCATGTTAAAATATGTTTTGAAAACTAGGTCATGCGATCTTTAATTTGGTATATCATTTGCTTAATTTGGATTAAAATTGAGAAAGATATGGACCATAGAAGTTGGTTAGATGAATCTGTTTTTACCCAGAAAAACACTCCCAGAATAGCCGTACTACATGTCATCCGGTCTTTAGAAAAACGGACGACAAGTCGTCCAAATATTGTACGAAAAGTCGTAGGCGAATAATGGGCTCAACCGACATGTCATCAGGATAGAAGATAGACGAAAAGTCGTCTGCGTCTTTAACGTAGAACCGACTTGTCATACTTACACAGATCTCGCGGATGATATGTCGTCCGCGCGTGAAAGTTACCCGAGGCTGGCCGGCGCATGAGGGGGCGTGAGGGCGAGTGAGAGTCCGTGGCCGGCGCATGGCGGCGCGTGAACCACTCTTGTGGCGCGTGAATGGCACGTGGACATCCGTGTTGGTCATATATGTATCGTTTTGCTTCGGTAATTCTGATCCGTCATGATGAAATGTCTAGTCTTTTTGCATATTGTATTAATCGGCCATGATAAATTTGTTTTATCATATAAACTTTGTGTTTATGTAAATGAATATTTTTGTGATGTTTATTTTAGTTAATGTAACTTAGTATTTCATTATATTGATTTTTCTTTGTATTTATTACAGAAAAATCATGCCGATTAGACAAAGAACTGCAAAAGGGTTATGACATCTGCCCACAGTGAAAAATTGAAAGACATGTTGCTGGATCTGGATAAGTATCGGATGAAAGAAGATGATGATATGATTTCGCATATAATCACCTTTAATAACATGTTACAAGAATCTATATGGGAGGGTAATTGGATAGGACAACCAAACAGACTCAGATTGCTACGAAATACTCTCCCGAAAATATGGCAAAAAAGGTTTACTGATATTTGGAAATTAGTAATTCATACAGAAGAACTACGTGTTCAGTATAACATAGCCATTGAGAGGTTAGCAATTGATTATCTCCGACATAAGGCAAATAATAATATTTTTCCTTTGATGTCCCGGAAACGTTGCAAGGATCCGAAATTTGCTATAGGTTTCCCATGGTTGTCCAAGATCAATTACGAGTTGCCACAAGAATTTAAGGATTCTTATCCTAAGAGATTTATACGTTGGAACACTAGAACCAGAAAAGTTTTAAGTGTTAGATATTAGTTTTTTCTATGATAAAACTATGTTAATGTTTATGTGTGTAATTGTTTGTTACTTCACGGCATGTAAATATTGTATTTATATGTATGAATGTTTAATGTTGAATTTAATTTATGTAATTAAATCAATGATTGTCATGTACAATAGTCGCATGATTAAGATATCTAAGAATTTATGTAATTTTTAGAAAATGATTTTACATGATTGATTATGTTGATAATATTTTTACATTGGGTAATTGGATGATGATTGGACACATAGTGGCCTTTTGACTCTAACCCCATTGAAAAATCTTATTAAACATAATTTATTTCATGATAAAATAAGTCAAAAGTATTAACATTTGTGCATGAATGTCTGTAGAAACTTTGTGTTTTTTAATGGCTTCCGCAACAAAGAACAGTATGCTGAAC
This sequence comes from Zanthoxylum bungeanum, assembly GCA_019454045.1. Lineage (NCBI taxonomy): Eukaryota > Viridiplantae > Streptophyta > Magnoliopsida > Sapindales > Rutaceae > Zanthoxylum > Zanthoxylum bungeanum. Next base: position 24,384 of record SKCR01040561.1, on the reverse strand, counting down.
TCAACAAGGGTGAGAAACTGAATGGCGATAATTATGAAATTTGGAGCATGAAAATCCAAAATGTGCTAGAAGAACATGAGGTTCTTGAAACTTTGAAAATGAACATGGATGAACCTGAACAGGGCACTACGGCCCAACACAGGCGAGACCGAGAGGCTTATGAGGCCTGGAAGAAAAAGAATTCCATTGCCCGCATTACGTTGCTGAGTAATATGGATAATGACCTAATGAAAGAGTTCAAGAAATATGACATGGCTAAGGACATGTGGTCCATACTAGCTGAAAAGTTTGGTAGTACCTCAATAACCAAACTCAGGTCACTGACAATCAAGTTTGACACATACAAGAAACGTCCCGAGGTCACTATGTCAAAACACTTGAGGCAAATGTCAAACATGATTACTGAACTGGCAGATGCTGGACATGTTCTTACAGATGAACAAAAAGTCCAAGCGGTCATTCGTTCTCTTCCAAATAGCTGGGAGCATATGAAGATGCATTTGACCCACAATAAGAGCATCAAAACCTTTGATGATGCTAAATGTCACCTTGAATTAGAAAGCGACCGCCTTGCGGCTGCTAAGTCAAATACTGAAGTGTATATGACAGAAACTAGCAAACCTAGGGGTTTCAAGAAGAAAATAAAATTTCATGGTGGTGGGTTCCAGTTCGGAAAAGAACAAAATTCTTCCAAGCTAGAAAAGAAACAGAAAACCAATCAACATGGGAAAGGAAAACGTCATACCAAAAAGAAAAACATGGCAAAGGTTAAATGTTTTAACTGTGGTAAGAAATGTCATTTTGCTCGTGACTGCACTGAGCCTAAAAAGGTGAATACCTTTCGTGCATATTTAAATGAAATATGTGTTTCAAGTTCAATCTTTCTAACTGAATCTAATCCTTTGTGGACTGTAGACTCATGAGCCACAGACCATGTAGCGAAGGATAGAGATGCCTTCGTGGAATTTCGGCGAATTTCACCTGGGGTGAAGTGGATATATGTTGGCAACAACTCACGGGTTGAAGTCAAAGGCATAGGAACATGCAAGTTAGTCATGCATGGTGGAAAAACTTTACTACTACATGATGTATTGTTTGCTCCACAAATTCGTCGAAATTTAGTCTCTGTGTTGGTTTTGGTTAATTTAGGTTTCAATTTGAACTTCCATAAATTTGGTGTTGATTTGTACTTAGATACAATACACTATGGTGCTGGTTATTTTCTGGATGTTTTATTGTATTAAATGTTGAATGTTTTAATCACAATTCTGGTTTTTCATTTGTTACTTCATCTGTCAGTGATGATAGTGATGTAACTGTGTGGCATGCTAGACTTGGCCACATTGGCCAGCAAAGAATGAACAGATTAGCCAAAAAGGCTTTCTGGGAAATATTGAGAATGTGGAATTGTCAACCTGTGAATATTGATTGGCAGGAAAAACTGCGAGAAAACCATTTGGAAAAGGGACTAGAGCAGAATTTCCATTACAATTAATTCATTCAGATATCTGTGGTCCAATGAATGTCAGGGCAAGGCATGAAGCATCTTATTTCATTACATTTATAGATGATTTTACTCGCTTTGGTTATGTCTATTTGATTGCTCATAAATCCGAAGCATTAGAATGTTTCAAGAAATTTATGAATTTAACAGAAAATCAATTGGACAAGAAAATTAAAGCACTACGCACTGACCGTGGTCGTGAGTACTTATCTGATCAGTTCAGAGAATTATGTGATGAAAAAGGAATTAGTCGTCAGTTGACTACTCCTGCTACTCCTCAACAAAATGGTGTTGGGAAAGAAGAAATAGAACTCTTCTTGAAATGGTTAGGTCTATGATGGCACAAGCAAATTTGCCTATAACCTATTGGGGTGATGCATTATTAACTGCCACATATGTACTTAACCGAGTGCCATCTAAATCTGTGTCCACCACACCATATGAGTATGGACAGGTCGTAAACCAGATATTCACTTTCTAAAACCTTGGGGTTGTGCGGCTTATGTTCATGTGCGTTCTCACGAACATGGAAAGTTAGGCCCAAGAGGAAAAAAGTATCTTCATAAGATATTCTGAACAATCAAAAGGATATGTTTTCATAGGTGAACATGAAAGTGGAGGCGTGACAGAATTTGAATCACGAAATATCACATTTTTAGAAAATGATTTTCCTAAGCAGAGAGAGATAGGTCAAGATTTATCTCTATATGAAACTCAAGATCACATGGATCACATGATTGGTGAACACTCGGGTTTACCTAATTCAAGTGGGAGTGATGAGAGAATTTGAGAAAACATGATGAATCTGTTTCACATGAATCTCAAAATGATGAATTAGTTTCACACGAGTCTCATTTACGTGATCCGAGTGGAGTGATGTACATAATCCAAGTGGGAGCAATGTGCACGATCCAAATGGGAATAATATCGAAAGTGAGGAATCAGTTCCACCACTAGAATCCCAATTGCGACGTAGTAATCGTATAGGCATTCCTCGACGTCGTTTCGATATCGAAGGAGAAACCTTTATGATTCTACCTCAAGATGATGAAGAACCTAGAAACATAAAAGAGGCTCTTCAGTGTCATGCTAAGGAAAAATGGATGAAAGCAATGGAAGATGAAATGGAGTCAATGAGGTCCAACCAAGTTTGGGAATTGGTTGATCTACCCAAAGGACGCAAAGCTATCAAGAACAAATGGGTTCTTAAAATAAAGCGTAATGCCGATGGCAATATCGAAAGATATAAAGCACGACTTGTGGCAAAAGGGTATACGCAACAGGAAGGAATTGACTACGAAGAGACTTTTTCACCTGTTGTAAGGTTTACCTCAATTCGCTTGATTCTGGCTATAGTAGCAAGTATGGATCTAGAATTACATCAAATGGATGTAAAGACTGCTTTTCTCAATGGAGAACTTGATGAAGAAATCTACATGGAACAACCAATAGGTTTCATAAAAGAAAATGAAAAGGAGAAAGTATGTAGACTTTTAAAGTCTATATATGGTCTCAAGCAATCGTCTAGACAATGTTATATACGATTCCACAATACAATCATTTCGAATGATTTCACAATGATAGATGAGGATCATTGTGTGTACACCAAGAGAGATAAAGATAAGTTCATTATCTTATCTTTGTACGTGGATGATATACTTATAGCCGGAAATGATAAGGAGTTTGTAAAACACATTAAAGAATGGTTATCATCTAACTTCGAGATGAAAGATATGGGTGAAGCTGCATATATTCTTGGGGTTAAGATCTCAAGAAATCGTTCAAAGAATTTATTATCTCTTTCACATGAGTCATATATAAAGAAAATTCTTGAACGCTTCCAAATGCATGCTTGCAAACCCATTGATACTCCTATCACGAAAACTGAAGCTTTGAGTCGTAGATTGTGTCCTGAAACTCCACAGGAAAAGGAACAAATGAAGAAAGTTCCTTATGCAAATGCAGTTGGAAGTTTAATGTACGCAATGTTGTGTACAAGACCTGATATCTGTTTCGTTGTTGGAATGGTAAGTAGATACCAATCCAATCCAGGACTAGCACATTGGAAAGCAGTTAAAAGAATATTTAGGTATCTGAGAGGGACAGCTGATTACTCATTGTGTTATCAAGGAAATGATCTGCAATTGAGAGGCTATACTGATGCTGACTGGGGAGGAGATTTAGATGAAAGAAAATCTACCTCCGATTTTGTTTTCTTGCTAAACAATGGTGCCATTTCATGGAGCAGTAAGAAACAATCTTGTATAGCCTTATCCACAATGGAGGCTGAATTTGTGGCCTTTTCATCAGCAGTACAAGAGGCTGTGTGGTTGAAAAGGTTCTTGGATCATTTGGGTATGTCAAATGAAGCTTCTGGTCCAGTATTAGTTAACTGTGATAGTGAAGCAGCGATAGCCTACACAAAAGACCCAAAATTCCATTGTAAAACGAAACATATAGATACCAAATATAACTTTGTGAAAGACATAGTTGCACGAGAAGGGTAAACATGAAGTACATTTCTACGCAAGAAATGGTAGCAGATCCATTGACCAAGCCTGTTCCTAGTCTTTGTTAGACATGTAAACTCATTATCAGTGTTACATCTTCATATGTACATATTAATGTGTTTTTTTCCCAATATGTTTTTTTCCCAATAATGTTTACTAATGTTAATACTCATTGATATTTGTGTTCAATACTTACATGTTATTATGTTGATATATGTTTAAACAAAATACAATATACTATTAGTAGTATGAGAAGTATGTCGGACAAGTGAATGATTGGCCCTCTCACACGGGCAATCGCCTCCATTACTTTGTGTTAATGGGAGATGAGACAAATTTTTAAGCTAATTATCTGAGTGATAATTTAGAGAGCTCAAGCTTGAAAATTAAGTAATGTCGTTATGAGGTCACTTTCTCTGTGATATGACCTAAGGTGAATAAGTTCGTTTCACCTTACTTGTCTTAATGTCAGTTATGAGTTAGACATTGTGTTTTTCTGAACTATAATCTGTACGGTATTTTATGAGACTTAGCTCCATGGGAAATGAGAGAATACCGTAGCACATGTTTTCATACCATGTGTACATTTGCGGCTATTGAGGGTAATACAAGTAAAGATCTCAGTCTTGATATTGTGTGAGACCCTTGAGATTATTTCAATCTCAAATTGTACCCTTTAGACTCTTGTCTGCTTCTTAAAACTTAGATTTGATGATTGCTATCTTGGAATGTTACTGAAGGATCATGAGAGATTCGATCCGAAAGGACATCTCTGGAAAAGCGAATTGAATCAAAGTGAGAGATTCGAGAAAGGAGAAAGATCATTATATGAGTAATATCACATTAGCTTGTATTCACTGGTCGACCAATTATGTTATTCTATGTGATCAAACATGATTGTGAATACAAAATAAATATTACATTCGAAAGAGATCGAGAGAGATTTAATGTGATAAATGATCGAGGATACTGCATACATAATCCACTATGGTTCTATCCATTTTTCGAGCGGCTATATACTCCTAACAGATGTATAGCAAGTGAGCTCTCGAAGTATGCTGGTCGCACGACACAATTGCAAAGTATGAATTATTCTTGTAGAGATAATAAAAATTGTTAATCCCATCATGTGTGAGTGGGAGATGTTGGAAATTAATTGTTGTTAATTATTTGGTGTTGCTAAATAACAATAATTAGTAATAATTTCATGTTGGAAATTATTAAGTTAATTATTTGGTGTTGTTAAATAACAACAATTAGTAATAATTTCATGTTGGAAATTATTAAGTTAATTATGTGGTGTTGTTAAATAACAACAATTAGTAATGATTTCATTACTAAGTAAACAACAAGAGTTGTTAATAATCACATAATTAAGTAACAACAAGAGTTGTTAAGTGACAACAATTAGTAAAATGTTAAATGGGGAACATATGGTACACCCATGATGGTAACATTTTTGGAAGGGTTAGAGAAAGTCATTATGCATCCAAATACATGTGATTACATAGTAATCAATGCATGTGATTAAAAAGTAATCAATGATTAATAGTAATCCATGCATGTGAGCTAATAGTGACTTGGTTTCCTCCTATAAATAAGACCATTTGCTTATTGAGTTAAGCAATCAATTAAGTTTGATTAAGAGGTCTCTACAAGAAGAAAGTGTAGGACACAGAAACTGGACGACGCTGTTCCGGGCTCGCGACCCGGTTGGGAGTACGGAGTAGCCCGCGGGGGAACTAAACCGGAGAATAAAATGGAGTCGCCACCCGGTTTGAACCGGGAAAATGATTTAAGGCCGCACTCACCCCTCGCAAGGGAAGACCTCAAACCGTTGGGTTCGGAATGGTCCCTTACTTATGCCACTTGTAATGAATGGATTTGTGCAATAATTTACCTAAGTCTACACAACATACATGTCCAAGAATAACCTAAATCTAGTTCGCATTCATAAAAATAAATCATATGTCTAAGTCATCAAGCCTTAAAAGTAAGTATCACAACGGCAAACATACAATATCACACAATGAGCATGTTGGATCATCAAACATGAAAACTAAATAACAACCTAAGCAAACGTAGATAAAACTCCTATTGCGAAGTAAATAACTATAACATACATAGGGAAATAACATACTAATGACCTAATCATGCTTAAGAAATAAATAACATATTAACAACATAATCATGCTCAAATACAAGGTTTGGATGAAACGAAATATGTGTGTCTCTCAAGTGATACGTGGCATTGTATCCCGAGTGCAAACCGCAATACCGTCTATTCGGATTCGGCTACGGAATTTACGTTCGGGTTTCCATCCGATATACCACAAGAGAGAACACATGTTCCGTTCACCCGGAAATCACATCATGCACCAATTCACAATACTCATGCGAAATAAAATAATAAAATAACTAAAAATAAATGATAATAAATAAAAGGGTGCCCTCAGGTCTAACCTTTTTTAGTCGCTTTTCGGGAGTGCGTTTCACGGTGCTAAAAGGGTTATCGTTCCGCTATTTTCACTGGTCCACTGTTTCCGCGGTTTTTACCGGTCCACTGTTTCCGCTGTTTTTGCTATTTTCACCTGCGGTTTTCACTCACTGTTTTCTCTATTTTTTCTCACTGTTTTAACTCGCTGTTTTTCATTCTGTTTTGCTGCTGTTTTCTCTGTAGTTTCTGGTTACTGTTTTGCGGTGATAACGAACTGTTTTGGTCTCGGTTTTGGCACTGTTTTTGGGCTGTTTTCAGAGTTAACCCGGGGACTGTTTTGGGGTTATTTTGCTACTGTTTGGGGTTGGTTCGTAGACTATGACGAGTGGAGGGGCAGTGAGGGTTTTGTGCGTTTTAGTGGCTTTAAGCAGGGTCAGGGGACGTGAGCCGGGCAGGTCATGAGGGTTTTTTAGGGGCTGCTTGGCTTACGTTGAAGGCGAGAGTGAAGGCTGGTTGACGGCTTATTTAGTCTGTTGCTAAAGACATGAAGGCTCGGTGGCAGTGGAGGCTGAAGGATGCGTTGAGTTGTGCAGGGGGGCAGATTCAGCGTGGCTTAGGGAGGTATGTGTTGATGGGTCCGTGGATTTATGATAATGAGTTTATTATTTGCAAGGTGGCGTGGGCATGGCGTGGTTAACGTGAGGAATGTGAGCGTGAGGCAGGTCTGTTGAGCAAGGGGGCTGTGAAGTTACGAGTGGCGCGGGCTTAAGGTTGATGAAGAGAGCTGCTTAATGTTGTGTGTTGGCTGCTAAGAGCGTGTTGAGGCTGTGAAGGGCAGTGGCTGTTAAAGGCTAGGGTTTTGTTGGCTTATAAACGTGAGGAACTGGTGGAGAGAGACATGAGCAGTGCGAAGTAGTTGAGGGAGGTGGAGGTCAGTGCTGGGCGTGCAGTGGGGTTGTGTGATAGTTGAGGTGTTATGTGAGGCAGACTGATCGTGGCAATCAAGTGAAGCGGTGGAGTGGAGCATGTGGCTTGCTATGGGCGCATGTTTTGTTTGTTCGTGGAAGGCTGTGGGGTTATTGTGTGAGCAGTTTAGGGTTTCAAAGGGAAGGGTTAGAGGGCTGCCGAAAGCTGTGTGGTGAGGAGGCTGTTTGGTTTGTTAGGTTTAGTGTCCTTGCCGTAGGAATGAGCCATGGGTGTGTGTGAGTGTTGTTAGGGTTTATATGGTTCTTTGAGAGAGGGGTCACTGCATGGTGGGAGTATGGGTTATGGCATGGAGGGTGGTTAGCATGAATAGGGTATGGGTGTTGCAGGGGAATAAGGGTTAGTGTTTGGGTGAGATGCATGAATGATATGGGTTTTGTCATGGGTAGTTATGGAGGGTTTGTGGATTTTGTGTTTGTTACGTGCAGTGGAGTGCATGGGTAGTTTTCATTTTATGTTTGTTGTAATTGGGTGAGGGACGTGAGTTAGGTGTATGGGCGTGAGGCATGGGTTATTTTAATTTGTGAGTTTTGTGTTTTATTTGTTTATTATTTGTTTGTGTGTGTGTTGTTTGATTATTTTATTATTTATGGTGAGTGGGTTTTGTTGATGTTTATTTTGTTTGTGGAATTTGTTGAATTTTGTTGTTATTAAATTGGTTTGTATTTTTTAATTGTTTGATTTTGTTTGAATTTGTTTAATTGGTTGGTGGCTTATTATTTTATGTTTGTGCATGGAAGTTGAAGGTTCACAGGGGTAGGTTTAAGGTTCGGGGCGAGAATAAATTTTGAAATAGAGGCTCCATGAGCAAACCCGAGGTTAAGCGAGCGAACAAAAATCCAACAAAACGTCAATTCTTGACTTTTCCCTTCCGTCGTCCGTTTCACGCGACTCCCCCGCGACTTAAAAGGTGGTGCCTCCGTACGAGGCTCATCATCGGGCTGATATGCAAAAATGCAATGCCTACAGTCGACCCCACTTTGATGGGACTTGTGCAGTGTGTGACAATGACAATTCTATCAAAGTACGTGCAATGTATTTTTACTTACCTGGCTCGCCAGCTGCCACATAGTTTGCCTGCTGTGTTGAGTTGAGTTGGTCTGGTTGTGCCATTTTCGGCATGCTAAACCCCATTTCTGAGGTGTTGCTGAAGTGATGATTGTCCATCTTCGAACTGTGCTCCATTTTCGGAGTGATGAGATAATGGTCCATTTTCGAACCGTGCTCCATTTTCGAAGTGATGAGATAATGGTCCATTTTCGAACCATGCTCCATTTTCGGAGTGCCAGAGTAGTGATGATTGTCCATTTTCGAACTGTGCTCCATTTTCGGAATAATAGTCCATTTTCGAACCGTGCTCCATTTTCGGAATGATGAGATAATGGTCCATTTTCGAACCATGCTCCATTTTCGGAATGATGAGATAATGGTCCATTTTCGAACCGTGCTCCATTTTCGGAATGATGAGATAATGATGATTGTCCATTTTCGAACTGTGCCCCATTTTCGGAATGATGAGATAATGTATTAAGGCTAGGTGATGATTTGGTGTCTTCCTTCACTCACTACCTTTATATAAGGAAAAGCTGTGAAGACACTTAGATAATCATTCACCCGTAGCTCATTGTGATAGACTAATTTGGAGGACACGTTGTTTATTCCTGACACCAAGCGATAAGAGCCTAAGAGGCTTGGGTACTTAAGAGAGCCTCGCTCCACCCTCCCTCTGGGGAATCTACAATGGAAAATCCATTTGACAGTTAGTCACATACTGTAACTCGTTGGCACGTACCGTAAGGTATAAAAAAGGTGTGTTCACTTGGTCGCTTGCACCCTTGAGTGGGGAGTCCTAGTTGTGAACAATCCTTCGTCAGCGAGAGCTTTTGTTTACACTCCTAAAGCCTACATGTGAACCTTAGTTGTATGATCCTTAGAAAATATTTAATTATGCTTGTGTTTTGGACCATTATCATTTGGATTCAGTTGGACTTTTTATCAAGAAATGTGAACTTGTTGGGCCATTTAAACTGGGACAAGTTCATGTCCTTTTGACAATTTGGCCAAAATTTCTAAAACATCGATGGGCCAGTTTGTGTTTGTGCCTTTTATAATTTGAAGTTATTTAGTTATATTATCGCAAAGTGTAAACCTGTTGGGCCATTTCAACTGGGACAAGTTTGCACCGCGGAATAGTGTGATTGAATACTTTAAAATGATAATGGGCCAATTAGTGTAAATTCTTTTATGAGCTTGTTTATTCCATGCATTGTACACATGTCATGCATACATGCATCATGCTAACCCTTGTGTTTTAAAAGCCATCATAGATTCCCATTGGGTTAGGGAAGAAGCAGACTCATCAAAAGACCAGTGATAAAAATGAGTGAATCTGCCAACGAGGGGTCCTGAATGGATCAGATATAAGCAAGTCTCGCCAAGATGATTGAACAATTCTAGACTCTGACTGCTGCCTTGCCTAATGTGGTTGTACCTCGTGCCGGGGGTAGTTCTGAAAATGAGAGGCGTAAAGAGCCTCAGAACAGGGTTAATGATGATATCCATATGTTTGATGATGATATGACTAAGTATGCCGCTGGAAAAATAGCTGGGTCTCAGGCATAATTACAGAAACTCCGGGATCAAGTAGAAACAGTTACCCGCAAGATGAGGGGTAAAGATGAAGACCTGCTAGATTATGAGTCGATGACTTTTGAAGAACAGTTGCCGGCTAATTTTAAAATGCCTGATCTTACTAAGTTCAATGGAAATGGAGACCCGATAGTCCATTTGCGGCAATATGTTTCGGTGATGAGTTCGGTGGGCCTATCACAACACCAGGCCCAAAAGATGTTTGGGATTTCGTTCGAAGGAGCTCCTGTGGTTTGGTATCATAGCCTTGAGAAGAAGGTGAAGGAAGACTGGAGGGAGTTAGCTGATGCCTTCCTGAAACAATATGTCACTGACTTGGAGATCGATCTGTCACTCCGTGATCTGGAGAACATCAAGCAGAAACTAGAGGAGAACTTCAAAGACTATGTGGATCGCTGGAGGAGCCAGCTTCTGAAGATGCAGACTCGGCCCTCTGAGAAGGACCAAATTAAAATGATCATCAAGGGAACCAAACCCTCCATCTATGACAAATTGAGGAGGATGACCTCCATGATCACTAATTTCCGACAGCTGAGGGAAACCGTCATGGACATTGAAGAGGAAGAATCTGAGAACAGAAAGTTTTATGGCCAGAATAGAAGGAATTCTGGAGGGATTTCTGAAACCAAGCCCACCACTGCTGAGGTTGCTACCATCAAGAACAGACACTTCTCTAGCTTAGGGAAGCCTTTGTCAAAGGTGTTTGAAAAATTGAAGGGACAATGACTTTTAAAACCTTAGAAGGAAAACCACTTCCACACCCTCCACCGCCACACCTAAACGTGAACCTTTTCTGTTACTTCCACCAGCAACATGGACATGACACCGACAACTGCACCCGCCTCAGACTTGAGATTCAAAATCTCATTGATACCCGTAAAATACCTGATCCAGAAAAACCCAACACACACAGAAATCCTCCACCAAACTACCACTCACGCCCCTCACCCATTTACAAAACATAAAATGAAAATACCCATGCACTCCACTGCACGTAACAAACACAAAATCCACAAACCCTCCATAACTACCCATGACAAAATCCATACCATTCATGCATCTCACCCAAACACTAACCCTTATTCCCCTGCAACACCCATACCCTATTCATGCTAACCACCCTCCATGCCATAACCCATACTCCCACCATGCAGTGACCCCTCTCTCAAAGAACCATATAAACCCTAACAACACTCACACACACCCTTGGCTCATTCCTACGGCAAGGACACTAACCTAACAAACCAAACAGCCTCCTCACCACACAGCTTTCGGCAGCCCTCTAACCCTTCCCTCTGAAACCCTAAACTGCTCACGCAATAACCCCACAGCCTTCCACGAACAAACAAAACATGCGCCCATAGCAAGCCACCTGCTCCACTCCACCACTTCACTTGATTGCCACGATCAGTCTGCCTCACATAACACCTCAACTATCACACAACCCCACTGCATGCCCAGCACTGACCTCCACCTCCCTCAAATACTTCGCACTGCTCATGTCTCTCTCCACCAGTTCCTCACGTTTATAAGCCAACAAAACCCTAGCCTTTAACAGCCATTGCCCTTCACAGCCTCAACACGCTCTTAGCAGCCAACACACAACATTAAGCAGCTCTCTTCATCAACCTGAAGCCCGCGCCACTCGTCACTTCACAGCCCCCTTGCTCAACAGGTCTGCCTCACGCTCACATTCCTCACGTTAACCATGCCATGCCCACGCCACCTTGCAAATAATAAACTCATTATCATAAACCCACAGACCTATCAACACGTACCTCCCTAAGCCACGCTGAATCTGCCCCCTACACAACTCAACGCATCCTTCAGCCTCCACTGCCACCGAGCCTTCATGTCCTTAGGACAGACTAAATAAGCCGTCAACCATCCTTCACTCTCGCCTTCAACGTAAGCCAAGCAACCCCTAAAAAACCCTCATGACCTGCCCGGCTCACGTCCCCTGACCCTGCTTAAAGCCACTAAAACGCACAAAAGCCTCACTGCCCTCCACTCGTCATAGTCCCCGAACCAACCCCAAACAGTAGCAAAATAACCCCAAAATAGTCCCCGGGTTAACTCTGAAAACAGCCCAAAAATAGTGCCAAAACCGAGACCAAAACAGTCCCTTATCACCGCAAAACAGTAACCAAAAACTACAGAGAAAATAGCAGCAAAACAGAATGAAAAACAGCGAGTTAAAACAGTGAGAAAAAACTGAGAAAACAGTGAGTGAAAACCGCACGTGAAAATAGCAAAACAGCGAAAACAGCGGACCGATAAAAACCATGGAAACAGTGGACCAATGACAACAGCAGAACGATAACCCTTTCGGCACCATGAAACGCACTCCCGGAAAGCGACTAAAAAAGGTTAGACCTGAGGGCACCCTTTTATTTATTATCCTTTATTTTTAGTTATTTTATTATTTTATTTTGCATGAGTATTGTAAATTGGTGCATGATGTGATTTCCGGGTGAACGGAACATGTGTTCTCTCTTGTGGTATATCGGATGGAAACCCGGACGTAAATTCTGTAGCCGAATCCGAATGGACGGTATTGCGATTTGCACTCGGGATACAATGCCACGTATCACTTGAGAAACACACGTATTTCGTTTCATCCAAACCTTGTATTTGAGCATGATTAGGTTGTTAGTATGTTATTTATTTCTTAAGCATGATTAGGTCATTAGTATGTTATTTCCCTATGTATGTTATAGTTATTTACTTCGCAATAGGAGTTTTATCTACGTTTGCTTAGGTTGTTATTTAGTTTTCATGTTTGATGATCCAACATGCTCATTGTGTGATATTGTATGTTTGCCGTTGTGATACTTACTTTTAAGGCATGATGACTTAGACATATGATTTATTTTTATGAATGTGAACTAGATTTAGGTTATTCTTGGACATGTATGTTGTGTAGACTTAGTTAAATTATTGCACAAATTCGTTCATTACAAGTGGCATAAGTAAGGGACCATTCCGAACCCAACGGTTTGAGGTCTTCCCTTGCGATGGGTGAGTGCGGCCTTAAATCATTTTCCCGGTTCACACCGGGTGGCGACTCTATTTTATTCTCCGGTTTAGTTCCCCCGCGGGCTACTCCGTACTCCCAACCGGGCCTCGAGCCCGGAATAGCGTCGTCCATTTATGTGTCCTACAGAAAGGTATGCAATTGTGTTGTGATTAACTTAGATTTATTTCAATTAGCATGTAAATAAATCTAGGACTAGTAATACATGTATGGTTAGATCCTAAGAGGACAAACATGTAAATATATTAGGGATTATGTTTTCTAACATTTGTGTTAGCAGCAATCTCATTGACCCTTGCCGGAGAAATCTTGTGATCAAGCTCATAATAATACTTTCTTCGGTACACATTATTCCATATGTACATTATACACATTAGAACCGCAGCGAAGGCTAACGGTAAGTACCCACCTTCATCAAATTTGTACAGCACTGAACTCAAGTACACAAACTCCACTGACATAATTACTAAAACATAAGCGATGACCAAAATTATGTTGGTTTTCCAAATCATTATCATGATGAGTACTAGCAACAATGATGTCAGTGTCATCACAAATACAACCGCAATGCCTGTATATTTTAAAAACAAACCAAGAAAAAAAAAACCCTAATTAGATTAAGGTAATTAGAATTAAGAGTAGCTAAGATATGTTACGGAAGACTGTATAAATTAACTATGTGATAAATGAGATTGCTCTCTTATCATTTGTGATTAGATCACCAAGATGTATAAATGATAGGAGGTCCCTATGATTAGTTCCTGGATTGAGATGATATGAGACAGTATCAGTCCATGAAAGATTAATCATTAAATATCCCTAGTCAGAGTATTATAGAGATTGGACATCGATAAATGCGTAAAAGACTAGTATTACACTTGTGCGCATTGTGACAGCATAACGGCATAGTTCTCGTATATTTGGGTATAAGATACTCATGCAAGTGTAGTAGGAGGTTGTGTTTTACCGATGGTACGGGAAACAGCTTCGCTCTGGATAGACCCCGCGGAATCCCATTGGTAGTATGACTATGTGTCTATGGGAGTCTGCAATCAGGGTAGGTGTATTTGGTCTTAACCTGAGACTTGCACCGCTAATACTTGCGACAATCAATATGCTTTGGTTTTGGTCATCCAGGGCTTTAACCGGTTCTGTGTACGCCTCTTCTGGGTATATTGAGAATCGTAGTGTGTTGGGTGTGATGTCAAGACGGAAGTATCACTCCAGTCATAGTGGAGATGATGTCACGTAGGATACGGTACTAGTGCTCTTAAGTACTGCAGTCATCGGGATATTATGACTAAGTCATGTATATCCGATTATAGAGACTAGTTACCAGACATCCGACATGTGCTTCGTACGGGGCAGACACAATTCCAACCCCAGGCCTAGCACGTGTCATCCGATACTGGATCGACATACACAATACTACGTATACTACGTCTGATATAGATCGCTTATTCATGTAAGCATGTTTCTGGAGAATTGGGTAGGCATGGCGCTTTGCTAGAAGCCAACATTGTCTTGTAAATCGGTAAAAACATAGTACTAGGTACTTATATGTTCGGATAGTCCGACGACCGAATTTACTGCCAACATATCCGAGGATCTCATGGGTCGCTTCCCGAAGATTCACAGATGACGTATGACTCGCACTTTATTAATCAGGGATTAATTAGATGAGAGAGAAAATTAATCTGGGATTAATTACAGAGATATTTTATCTGAGATAAAATATCATTAAAAGAGAGATAACGATTAATTTGGAATTAATCGATAAAATTAATATATTCGATATATTAAATGAAATTGGATTTCGACGCGGAATTAAAATTAGATTTTAATTCGGGCGAACGAGTTAATTTAGAATTAATTCGTAGTGACTTGAGTAGTGATTTCGCTAGGCATAATCATTTAATTACGTCGCAACGGAAAATTCGTTAATTTAGAATTAGCGAACCCGAGCCCGAGAGTGTTTGTGAGCGCATTCGCATTTCGAATTCGAGTGCGGCACTCAAGTCACATCAAGCGTCAAATCTCTAGTCGCATCAAGCGTCAAATCATTAGTCACTTTGAGTGATGTGACAACTTGTCACTTGATTGATTGAGTGATGTGACTTGATGGAAGTGGTTGGAAATCTTTTTGAAAGCTTGATTGACATATATTATTATTTTATGTTTTGGTATATGTTGAATTGATTTTGAAATCAATTAATCAATTACACATTTTTCCATTTTTCTCTCTCTCTTAGGCTCACGTTTTTGGAGCCCATTCTTCTTCTCTCTCACTCTCGGCCAGCATGTCATTTCTTCTTCTTTTCTTTCACTGGTTTGACCGTGAAACACAAAGGGAAGCAAGGGAAATTTGTGGCAAATTTCTTGAGTGCTAGCACACATAGGAGCCATCCTAAGGTGATAGGGAACTCACTTCATGCGCTTGGAATCACCATCAACCAAAGCTTGGAGCTTGGAGGAAGATTGAAGCCGAAAATAGAGGACTGAAATTCTGCCACTGCCGTGACTTGGAGGAAGGCCAGAAAATGATTTTTGTTCATCACTGCATCGACTCAACCGATCATTGTGAGTATTCCGCAACTCCGTGATGTATTCGCATGTATGTTTTATGCTTGTTATTCGATCCTTGTGACCGTAGAACTCTAACAATGGTATCAAAGCAAGTAAAAGCATGAAATTTGATTTAGGGCTTAAAATTGGGTAAATTGATTTTGAGCATGATTTAGTTAAATGGATGATTGAGTATGCTTAAAACATGTTTAATTGAAGATTGATTGGATCAATTTCATGAAAAATTATTTGGAACAAATTTTCCCAAAATACGAGGCTTGGCCGAATACACTATGCCTTATTTGTCTTGGATTTTTGATTTTTGATTCATTGGATGAGTTGGAATCATTCAGGAAATGTTGATTGTGGGTTTAATTTGATTGAAACCGAATCGATTTTGAAAACCCCTAATTGCCGAGACTATAGCATGTATAAATGGGTTTGATTTTTTGATAAAATGTGTTGGACATGTTTTGTTGTTAAAAAGCATAATTAATTGTGTAAATTGATGTTTTAGAAATGTTAATTTGGGTGATTAATTATGGCATTACACTTGGAATAATTAAATTGTGAAATTGGATTTTGTAATTTAATTAAATTGGGCTAATTTTGGAAATTGGGCTTAAATGTTGTAAATGGGCTAATTGGGCTTGGTTGTACCAAGTTGGGTTTAGGATAATTGGCTGGATCCAATTGGGCCCAAAACCATTTCCATAAAGTCCAAATGCGACTAATGGACCTTTAATTATTTTAATTGGGCCTAATGGGCCTAAATTGATTTCTAGGCTTGTGGGGTTATTCCTTGATTGGCTTTGGTTATTGGGTTTGACCCGAGTTGACCAAAAGTCCACGCCTTAAGAAATTAATTAAAAGCCCATTGGACTCTAATTAAATTAATATTGGATATTAATCGGGCTTTGAGACCCGTAACGATTAAATTTGGAATTTAAGTCGTAAAGGTTTATTTATAAAGTGTAATAATTAATTTGGAATTAAATAAGTGAATTAGTATTAAATGCAAATTGAATTGGATTTAATTTTGTAGTTTAATTTAATTCGAGAATTCGTACTTTGAGTACTTATTCGCAAAAACGAGTTTGACTCGCTCAAAATCAAATCGTTGTTTTAACATTGGATGGTCAATAATTATCAGATTAATTAATTTGGTTAGATTGATTGATAACATGCTTGTGTGAATACATGGTTGCGATGCATGAATAATGTATATCAGATGGATATTAGATGTGGGGGGCAATTTTAGAAATTGTTGTAATAAATTTAGAATTTATTAATTGAACCTGCGTGTCCAGCCTATTACCTCATTTCTCATTGTATTTCTCTTCTCACCTATTCCCCTCAATGTAAATGAGGTTTCTTTAGAAGTGTAGTGTAACAGGTAGAAGCAATATTTGTGCTAGCGGGAGAGAGGAAATGAAGAGATTTTATCTAGGATCAATGTGTAAAGTATCCATCCGCATATCATTATTATTTTATTTTACGCGCCTTATTATGTGTTTAGAATGCATGTTTAAGGGTGTATGATGAGGAGACCTTAACAAAGATAATAAATTGGTTGCCAATTTGCACGCGAAAAACCCTCACAAAATATTAAGTGTTTTTCCTTCCATTGAGTGATTCTTACTCAAGATCTAAGACTGACATTGGTTTGTTGGCCAAAGTCAAGACCTTTGTCCGTCGAGGATGTGTTTGAATCACGAGAGCTTTGTTCCATATTGGTGTCTTGTCCAAGTTGTGGTTTGTTGGCCAAAGTCAAGACCACTTCTTGTCCATCGACATTGATTACGAAGCTTTCCATGGTCAATGTGTTCCGCTTAACTGGGATCACTAAGTTTGTTGGGCCAAAGCCAAGGCTTAGTTGATTCAGAGGAAAAAGGTTAGGTAATATATTGGATATATTAGCATATATAAGATATATGTTTCGGACTTGGACGTCCTCCTACTGGATCTAGGAATTGGATTGGATCAATTGATCTTAGAGATCTACCTAGTTAATTATCATACAATTTGTTGGCCAAAGTCAAGATTGTGTGATATTTATCGGGATCCTAGCCCACTAGGAAACAAGGTTTCCCGAGTACTTGACAGAGGGTTAGAGGCTCGCCGAAAAATAGTGGGAGGCAAGAATTGAATTTGCAATATTCATTTAATTACTTGCCATACGCGCTCAATCAAATATCATTCGTCATATAAATTAAATGTTAGTTGGACTAATATTTAAATCGTTGTTTTAATTTAACAGTTGGACTGTATTCAAACAATTCATCTATAGTTGATTATATAATTGGATATATTAATCATTATAATGATTAGTACCGATATCATTGATTAAATAGTTGGACTATTAGAATCAAGATAAAATTTAAAGATTAGCATTTAAAACATAATCCTAGGGAAAATGTATTTAAATGATTTAATTTTCTAATTGGGAATAAAATTTCAGGATAGTCCTGGAAACTAATAAGTTACTTTATTTGATAAAATAACATATTAGGCCTAAGCCAGAAGTTAAGCAAATAAGTGGAACATGATATTTGGAATATTTATGTAATGATAACTTTAGTGCTTAATCCATTTAGCTTGCCGATTAGACTCTTTAATTTCTTAATCAGAACTAAGGATTAGATCCTTAAAGTATGATATTGAAATTGAAGGATCTTCAAAGATCTATTCTTAGATTTTAGAAGACAAAATTGCAATACTGAACTCTTGGAGAGTTAATGGCTATTCTCAATGAGACAAAGTCAAAGTTTGCAATAAGGCAAGAAGCGCAAGGCGCACCTTACTTCGACATTCCGGAAGGCCAAGGTTAGGCCGAAGGCTTCTGAGTGTGGAAAAGGGCAAAGGCAAAATTATTATAATCTTCTAGGAAAATAAATGACATATCCCAAAATGTCTGCCTAAATGTGGAAAACGGGATCGCGGAAGCGTGGCTGCCGTTTGGACAAGGCATACATGAAGGAATTGAAGAACGAGCAAGACTCTGACTTCAAATATGTTTGTCATAAATATGTTCGCTACTAGTATTAAAATTGGATTTTAAATACTTAGTGTGATACATAAATATATACTAATGTGCAGATTCTGCTACGAGCAGGATACTGACTTCAATCGAGATAAATCTACAAATCGGAAACGGGACGAACGTTGCTGTTTCAACCGTAGATACCTAAGTTTAGGAACTGCCCTTCGGGTATGTACCTAAATTTGGAAACTGTTATAATGTAACTAGTTTGACTAGAAACATTATCTATATATCAGTGTTTATCCGTTGCAGATATATCTTTATATTCTAGAACACTAAAGTGTTTTATTATATAAAGATGATATTGAGATAAACACATTAGATGTGAATAACAGTATTTATATTTTGAATATAAATAAAATCTCAAACGTATAACATGACAAACAAACAGCTCAAACTGATTTGATCAGAAGAGACTTATAAATGGCATTGTTGTCTGGGACACAATTAAACAAGACTCGTATATCCACACTTTCGAAGAGTGGGTACTAGGACTGATTTGATTCCATTCAAATAAAGTCTACGAATCTAGTTTATTAGGCAAAGTGCCTAAAACACTTTTACTTGGTAAATGTGTAAATGCCACCGATCTGATAGCCCTAATTCATAGTGAAGCAAGTGGGCCCATGTCTAGCTAGGCTAGAGGTGGATATGAATATTTCGTGACCTTTACGGATGTGGCATCGCGTTATGGTTATGTGTTTCTTTTAAAACACAAATCGGAAACTTTTATAGTTTCGACACGAAATAGACAAACAGATCGGCTAAAGTATTATACCGTCACGGTTAGACCGTATTGGAAAATACTTAAGCAATGAGTATAGTATTCTTTCAACGAGGACTCCTCTCGGAACACGTCAATTGAAGGTGTGTCCGACAGGATAAACCGAATTTTATTGGACATGATAAGGTTAATCATGAGTCGCTCTGAACGGATACGCATGAACAGTGCATAACTTATTTTGAATAAGGTTCCAAAATAATCTGTTAGACAGACTTCATATTAGATATGAACAGGAAAGAAACTGGGTTTTCTCATTCCTGAAGATTTGGGAATGCTAGGCATATGTTTGGATGATACCAAACTAAAACCCAAATTGGATAAGTGCCAATTGTAGGTTATCCTAGGGAAACCAAAGTATAGTACATATACAACTCACAAGAGAACAATGTAATTGTTGCTCACCATGCTGTTTTCCTAAAAGGAATACCAATATGCAGTGGTAAGTGGGAGGATAGTAAAACTCGATGTAAATCGGAGTAATACTATTCCAAGCACCGAGTCCTTAATGGAACACAAATAGTTCATCAAGGATGAAACTATACCAATAATCTTCGAATACACAAGAACCGTGTAAGTCGGAGAGAGTCGAAAATAACCTGGGGTATGGGTTTCTGATCTCACCTCATAAAGATGTCAATCTTTTGAGGAACACCAACTGACTACGTATGAGGAAGTGATATAAGGTATCGATTCCCTATTATGGCAAAGTGCCATGACATATGAAATGGATTCCATGTATACCAACCAAGTTTGGATACTGGTTGATGTACCGGAAGGCATTGTGCCTATTGTTGGAGATCTCTAAGTCCCGAGGATCGAATACAATGCAAGAAATAAACATGTGAATACATCGAGGGAGTTGCAGAATACTCACATCGATCAGTTGAGCGACGCGCGAGGCAACAAAACTTTTCTGCCTCCTATTTACTGCATTCGGCAGTGAGCTGCACAAGCAGTCCCCATTCGGCTTCAATCTTCAAGAATCCAAGCTCCAAGCTTCGTAAAATGATTCCCGACTCATGGGTGGACTTCCGTATCACCTTCGCATGACTTCGTAGTGTGATAGCACTCCCGATTTTGCCACAAAATCACGACTTTTGCTTCCCATTTTCCTTGTCACTCGGCAGTTCACTGTCAAACCAGAAGGAAAAATCAGCCCCAATGGCGTGAGAGAGGAGATAAATTGGAGAGGAGAGATGTGTGTTGAATTAGTTGGAAAAGTGTATCTAATACACTTATATATTTTCCATAAAATGAATAAAATGATTTACCAATTTTTGGCTTTCCAAAAGTCAAATGCTAAAAGCTTTCCAACAACTCCGACAACTACCATCAATCAATCACATCAATCAATCAAGTGTCACATCACTCAAAGTGACATGTGATTTGACGCTTGATGCGACTAGCGATTTGTCGCTTGATTTGACTTGCGTGCCGCACTCGAATTCGAAATGTGAATGCGCTCGCAAATAATCCCAGGCTCGGGTTCGCTAATTCCAAATTAATGAATTTTCCGTTGCGACGCAATTAAATGATTATGCCTAGCGAAATCACTATTCACGTCGCTAATGAATTAATTCTAAATTAACTCGTTCGCCCGTATTAAAATCCAATTTCAATTCCGCGTCGAAATCCAATTTCGTTTAATATATCAAATATATTAATTTATCGGTTAATTCCAAATTAATCGTTATCTCTCTTTTATTGATATTTTATCCCAGATAAAATATCTCCGCAATTAATCCCAGATTAATTTTCTCTCTCATCTTATTAATCCCAGATTAATAAAAGTGCGAGTCATACGTCATCAGTGAATCTTCGGGAAGTGACCCATGAGATCCCCGGATATGTTGACAGTAAATTCGGACGTCGGACTATCCGAACACTTAAGTACCTAGTACTACGTTTAACGATTTACAAGACAAGGTTGGCTTCTAGAAAAGCGTCATGCCTACCCAATTCTCCAGAAATATCCATACAAGAATAAATGATTTATATCAGGCGTAGTGTACGTAGTATTGCGTATTTCGATCCAGTATCAGATGATCACATGCAAGGTCTAGGGTTGGTACAGTGTCTGCCCCGTACGAAGCATATATCGGATGACGAGCAACTAGTCTCTTTAATATCGGATAATCATGACCAAGTCATATTATCCCGACGGTTGCAACCTTTTTAGAGAACCAGTTCTGTATCCCTACGCGATCATCATCTCCATATGACTGGAGTGACACTTCCGTCTTGACATCACACCCAACACACTACGATTCTCGATATACCCAGAAGAGGCGTACACAGAAACCGGTTAAAGCCCTAGACGACCAAAACCAAAGTATATTGATTGTCGCAAGCATTAGCAGTGCAAGTCTCAGGTTAAGACCAAATACACCTACCCTGATTTCGGACTTCCATAGACACATAATCATACTACCAATGGAATTCCGAGGGGGTCTATCCAGAGCGAAGCTGTTTCCTGTACCATCGGTAAAACACAACCTCCTATTACACTTGCATGAGTATCCTATACCCAAATATATGAGAACTATACCGTTATGCCCTCACAACGCGCACAAGTGTAATACTAGTCTCTTACATATTTATCGATGTCCAATCTCGATAATACTCTGACTAGGGATATTTAATGATTTATCCTTCATGGACTGATACTGTCTCATATCATTCTCAATCCAGGAACAAATCATAAGGACCTCTCATCATTTATACATCTAGGTGATATAATCACAAATGATAAGAGTGCAATCTCATTTGTCACATAGTTAATTTGTACAACAACACCATGATCTGTACAAATAGTGATGCTATGGGTCATAATTGTCCAACACCTATTGGTACTATATAAGTCTTCAAGGAAGACATACGTGGATGGCAACATACCAACGTACAAAGCTAGGCTTTTAGCGGAAATGTATCGTTATCAACATTGTGTTGATTACAACGAAATCTTTTACCTGTTGCCACGACAAATCCATTTGGATAATGCTTGCTGATGCTGCATGTTTCATTTATGAAATGTGGCAGCTGAATGCCAAAACCGCTTTCCTTAACGGAAACCTTTTGGAGGATGTTTACAACATCCTGACGGTTTTGTCATACTAAAACTAGCAAACAAGGTTTGCAGGTTATTCGATCCATGTTTGGATTGAAGCAAGATTTAGGTTCTTGAAATTATCGTTTTGATGTAATCATAATGGAGTATGATTTAATTCAAAATGAAAATAATTCTCGTGTATATAAGAGGGTTAGTGGGAGCGCACTGAAAGTGAAAGTCCTAAATAATGATAATATATCATTTCTTGGAAATGAAATTCCCATAATATAATCGGTGAAAGCTAGGCTTTCGAGAAAAACTCTCCGAGAACTCGTACATTGAAAAATGTACGCAACCTGGTGTCTCATACGCTTTGAGCATATGGAGTCACAAACAGGCCAATCCTAGTAATAGTCACTGGATTGATATTAAGAACATCCATTAGTATCTTAGAGAACTAAGGATGCTGGCTTAAACTATGGAGATGGAGAACTTGATGTGACTGGGATCACTACTGCAAGTTTCCAAACCGATAAAGACGACTACAAGTCGCAACAGAGGTACTATACAGTTTGAAAATCGAAACAGTGAGCTGAAAATCTTCCAAGCAATATACTATTACCGAATGAACAACAAATGCGGGTTATTGCTGCAGCTGAGGCAGCAATAGAAACCATTTGGATCGATATAATCCTAATCAGATTAGGAATAATTCTGTTAGCAGCTGAGCTAAGCTTCAGCGCAGCCTAAAGAATTAACGGTATCATTAACGATCCAGATAAATACTTCGATATTCATCTGATTCGTTCGGATCATACATCGTGGCGATGTGATGATCGAATAAATCGCATCAGATGATAATCATGCAAATCCGCTGACGAAAGCCTTTCCTCAGCAGTTTGAGAGAACCGTACAAAGTTCGGGTGTAAAACACTCGAGTGAGTGGCTATAGGCCAAGTGGGAGATTGTTGGACAATTATGACCCATAGCGTCACTATTTGTACAGATCATGGTGTTGTTGTACAAATTAACTGTGTGACAAAAGAGATTGCTCTCTTATCATTTGTGATTAGATCACCAAGATGTATAAATGATAGGAGGTCCCTATGATTAGTTCCTGGATTGAGATGATATGAGACAGTATCAGTCCATGAAGGATTAATCATTAAATATCCCTAGTCAGAGTATTATCGAGATTGGACATTGATAAATGCGTAAAAGACTAGTATTACACTTGTGCGCGTTGAGAGAGCATAACGGCATAGTTCTCATATATTTGGGTATAGGATACTCATGCAAGTGTAATAGGAGGTTGAGTTTTATCGATGGTACGGGAAACAGTTTTGCTCTGGATAGACCCCACGGAATCCCATTTGTAGTATGACTATGTGTCTATGGGAGTCTGCAATTAGGGTAGGTGTATTTGGTCTTAACTTGAGACTTGCACCGCTAATACTTGCGACAATCAATATGCTTTGGTTTTGGTCATCCAGGGCTTTAACCGGTTCTGTGTACGCCTCTTCTGGGTATATTGAGAATCGTAGTGTGTTGGGTGTGATGTCAAGACGAAAGTATCACTCCAGTCATAGTGGAGATGATGTCACGTAGGATACGGTACTAGTACTCTTAAGTACTACAGTCATCGGGATATTATGACTAGGTCATGTATATCCGATTATAGAGACTAGTTACCAGACATCCGATTATCTGGGATAAAATATCACTAAAGGAGAGATAACGATTAATTTGGAATTAATCGATAAAATTAATATATTCGATATATTAAACGAAATTGGATTTCGACGCGGAATTAAAATTAGAT
>SKCR01040560.1:0-42446 GCA_019454045.1 Zanthoxylum bungeanum | reverse complement strand
TTCCGGGAGGAGTCCACTATGAAAGAATACCATACTCTTTCAAGTAATCGAGAAACTTATTGCTTAAGTATTTTCCACGATGGTCCAACCGTGATGTTTTAATACTTTTGCCGGTCTGTTTTTCTACTTCTTGTCGAAACTCTTTGAATTTATCAAAAGTTTTCGATTTATGTTTCGTAAGAAACATATAACCATAATGCGATGCAACATCCGTAAAGGTTATGAAGTATTTATATCCACTTCTAGTCTGGCTAGATATGGGCCCATTACGTCACCATGAATGAGGGCTAACAGCTCGGTGGCACATACAACATTTACCACTAAAAGGCGTTTTAGGCACTTTACCTAATGAACAAGATTCGCAGACATCAAATGATTTAGGATCAAATCCGTCCAAGTATCCACTCTTCAAAAGTGTGGATATACGAATCTTGTTTATGTGTTCCAAACAACATTGCCACAAATAAGTTTCATCTGTGTTACTTAGTTTGAGCCTTTTGTTTGTCATATTATATGTTTGAGATTCATTTATATTCAAAATATAAATACTGTAATTCACATCTAATGTGTATATCTCAATATCATCTTTATAAACAAAACACCCAATGTTTTGGAACATAAAGGTCTACCTGTAACGGGTTAAACTAGATATAGAGATAATATTTCTAGTCAAACTAGGTACATTATAACACTTTCCTAATTTAAGTACATGCCCAAATGGCAGTTCCAAAACTTAGGTTCCCACACCCAAAATAGCGACTCTCGTCCCGTTTCTGACTCGCAGGTCGATCTCATCTGAAGCCAGTCTCATGCTAATCAGCAGATCCCGCACATCAATACATATGTATGTACCACATCCAATATAAAAATCCAATTTTAAAAATAGTAGTGGACATGTTTATAATAAACATACCTGAAGTCGGAGCCTTGCTCGCCTTCACTTCCTTCATGTCTGCCTTGTCCATATGGAAGTCACGCTTCCAGTGACCCCGTTTTCCATATTGTAGGCAGACGTCTTGGGATATGTCTTTTGTCTTCCCAGAAAAGACTGTGATGATTTTGCCTTTGCCCTTTTTCTTCACACCCTTAAAAGCATTCGGCCAAGCCTTGACCTTTTGGGATGTCGAAGTAAGATGTGTCTTGCGCTTCTTGCCTTTTTGGAAGCTCTAGCTCTGCCTCCTCGAGCATAGTCATCAACTCTCCAAGAGTTTTCTCTTGGTTCATGATGAACCCGCCCCAGCATTCTGGCAGAGACTATAAGATCAAATCTATGTAAGTCTCGTCCTTGTAGGTAATGCCCAGCTAACCTAGATGTTCGATGTCAGCAATCATCTGCGACACCTAGTGCTCGACAAATGTACCCTCTGACATACGCGAGCGAAAGAGCTTCTTTTGCAATTCTTACTTCTAAGATCTAAGGTTAGATCTATGAAGATCCTTTAATTTCAACATCATGGTATAAGGATTTAATCCTTAGTTCTGACGACGAAATTAAGGAGTCATTGCGGCAAGCATGACAGATTGAGCACTAAAGTTATCATCACGATGAGTCTTCTAAAGCTCATGTTCTATTATTTGCTTAACTCCGGGCTCAGGCTCGAGAGGTTTCTCTATCCAATAGAGTAACTTCTCAGCTCCCAGGAATATCCTGAGATTCATTTCCCAATCTGGAAAATTCGAGCCGTTAAAGACATTATCGCCCATGATTATGTCTGCAACGTTAATCTTTCCAGTTATCTTGATTGCAATAGTCCAACTATTCAATCAACGATTTTGGGTACACTCAAAATGTATTGATTACTATAGTCCAATTATATAATCAACTACAAGTGGAGCAGTGTGTTGTACAGTCTAATTGTTCATAGAAAGCAATATTCAATATTAGTCCAACAAATATATATATTTATAATAACGATAAATAAAAATAAAAGAGCGCGTATTGGCAAGTATTAAACAAAATTGCAAATTTAATACTAGCCTCCCACTATTTTTCGACGAGCCTCTAACCCTCTGTGGAGTACTCGGGAAACCTAGTTTCCTAGTGGGCTAGGATCCCGTTAAATAACACAAAACCTTGACTTTGGCCAACAAGTTGTATGAAACTTAACTAGGTAGATCTCTAAGATCAATTGGATCTCATCCAATTCCTAGATCCAGTAGGTGGACCTCCAAGTCCGAAACACATATCCAATATATATAAATATATCCAATATATTTCCTAACCTATTTCCTCTGAATCAACTAAGCCTTAGCTTTGGCTCAACAAGCTTAATGATCTCAGTTAAGCGGGACTCATTGACAGTGGGAAAGCTTCGTAATCCACGTCGATGAACTAGAAATGACCTTGACTTTAGCAAACAAGTCACAACCGCCCAAGACATGCGATATAGAACAAAGCTTTCGTGGTTCAAACACATCCGCGATGGACATTGATCTTGACTTTGGCCAACAAACCAATGCCAATCTTGGATCTTGAGAGAGAACCACTCAATGGAAGGGAAAACGTTTAATATTTGATGAGGGTTTTTCGCGTAATTGGCAACCAATTTATTATCTTTGATTAGGTCTCATCATATACCCTTAAGCATGCATTCTAAAAGCATAATAAGGCGCAAAATAAATTAATAATGATATGCGGATGGATATATAACAAATTGTTCCTAGAACAAATCTCTCCATTTCTTCTCTCCCGCTAATACTATTCATACTTCTACCCAATTACATAATACATTAAAGAAACCTCATTTTCATTGAGGGGAATTGGTGAGAAGAGAAATACAAAGAGAATAGAGATAATAGGCTGGACACACAGGTTCAATTTAATAAATTCTAAATTTATTACAATAATTTCCAAAATTGCCCTCACCCTTTTAATATCCATCCGATATACATTATTCATACAATACATCCAAGTACTCACACATAGCATGTTATTCAATCAATCTAATCAAATTAATTAATCTTTGAATTAATGATCATCCAATGTTCAAACAACAATTTGATTTGCACGAGTCCAACTCGTTTAAGAATAAATACTCAAAGTACGTATTCTTGAATTATATCGAACTACAATTTTAAATCCAATTTAATTTGTATTCAATACTAATTCGAATTTAATTCCAAACTAAATAATTACACTTATTTTAGTGCCTTTTAGACTTAGATTCTAAATCTAATCTAAATGGGTCTCAAATACCCAATTAGTATCCAATACCTTTTAATTAAAGTCCAATGGGCTTTTAATTAATTCTAAAGGCATGGGCTTTGGCCAATATGGATCCAATCCAAGATGCCAAGGCCCAATTAGGAATCACCATTTGCCATAAAATCAATTTTGGCCCATTAGGCCCAATTAAATTATTTAAAGGCCCAATTATCATATTTGGACTTTATGGATATGGTTTTAGGCCCAATTGGATCCAACCCAATTGTCCTAAACCAAACTTGGCCCAACCAAGCCCATTAAGCCCAATTACAACAATTAAATTAATAAATTTTTCAAATTACATATTAATCCAATTCAAGTGTAATTAACATAATTAATCAACTAATCTAATGTTTCCAAAACACTAATTAATCCAATTAATCATGCTCTTTAATTCCAATTCATATCCAACACAAATTAAAGCAAAACAATTCATTCTACATGCTTATAGCTCACGGTTTTGACAAGAATTCATCATTCAATTTGATTTCAATCCAATTAAATCAACATCTAACATTCATTTCATGCCAATTAACATATCTAATTGTCAAATTTCAAAAATTCACCATGAGCACAACCTAGGGTATATTCGGCCATGTCAAAAGATTTGGGGATTTTTTATCTAATCATTTTTTTCACAAATCCATTAATGCAAAAATCCAATTCAACATCATATAAACATAACCACACAATCAATTTATGCATTTTCAAACTCCAAGCAACATCATATAAACATAACCACACAATCAATTTATGCATTTTCAAACTCCAAGCAAAAATCCCAAATTAAAGTCAATAAACTTTAGAATTCAAATCAAACTTAGGATGGCTCTAGATACCATTGTTAGTGTCTGACACATGCCACAAGATCACTAAGATGATTTTTTGTGTGAAAAATCAAAGACAAGTTGCGGAAAAACTTACTTTGATCGGTTGAGATTCAAAACTTTTCTTTGTATTTGTTGAAGCTCCAAGCTTTGTAGAGTGTTTCCAATACTTGGGGTGAGTTTCCCTATCACCTTGATTCACTCCTTTATGTGCTAGCAAGAACAAAAATGAAAGAAAAATTTGCCCTCCAAGGAAGCAAACTTTCGGTCATGGGAGAGCAAAAGAGAGAGATGAATTTTTTTTGTGTTTTGTTTTTCCAAAAACCAATTACAAAAGTCAAACTCCAAAATGTGTATATGCTTTATAAAAAGCAAAGTGTGTTATACAAGTTTCCAACAAAAGCCATCAATCACTTCCATCACCAAAAGTTGATTAATGATGTAAGTGAAGTGGGCCCCACTTTAAATTCAAAATTCAAGTGGGCTTGCTTAACACACTTCGGGCTCGGGTTCATTTAATCCGATTAAACGAATTTTCCGTCGCGAAGTAATTAAATCCAATTTAATTAAATAATAATGCCCAACAAAATTATTACGGAAGTCACTTACGAATTAATTCTAAATTAATTCGTTCGCACGAATTAAAATCCAATTTTAATTCCGCATTGAAATCTAATTTCAATTAATATATCTAATATATTATTTTAGCCCAATTAAATAAATTAAACAGTAAAAATCCAATTTCACTATTGAATTCATTTTGCTGATTAATTCCAAATTAATCGCGTTATCTCTTTTCGACGAATTTAATCCCAGATAAATTTTCGATGCAATTAATCCCAGATTAATTCTTTTCGTAATTAATCCCAGATTAATTTTCTCTCTCATAATTAATCCTAGATTAATTCTGTTCGAGTCAAATGTCATCGGTGAATCTTTGGGAAGCGACCCAAGAGATCCTTGGATATGTTGGCAGTAAATCCGGTTGTCGGACTATCTGAACATGTACGTACCCGGTACCACGTTCTTACCGATTTACAAGACATGGTTGGCTTCTAGCAAAGCACCGTGCCTACCCAATTCTCCAGAAATATTCAACGAAAAATATATAATCTATATAAGGCATAGTATATTATCTATTGCGTATTACGATCCAGTATCGGATGTCACATGTTAGGCCTGGGGCTGGAATTGTGTCTGCCCCGTACGAAGCATATATCGGATCACTAGCAACTAGTCTCTATAATCGGATAATCATGACCTAGTCATACTATCCCGATAACTGCAGTATTTAAGAGTACCAGTTTTTTATCCCTGCGTGATCATCATCTCCATGTGACTGAAGTGATAATTTCATCTTGACATCACACCCAACACACTACGATTCTCAGTATACCCATAAGAGGCGTACAGATAACCTGTTAAAACTCCGGACGACCAAAACCAAAGCGTACTGATTGTCGCAAGTATTAGCGATGCAAGTCTCAGGTTAAGACCAAATACACCTACCCTAATGCGAATTCCATAGACACATAGTCATACTACCAATAGAATTCCGAGGGGTCTATCTAGAGCGAAGCTATTTCTCGTTCCAACGGCTAACATAATCTCCTATCACACTTGCATAAGTATCCAATACTTAAATATATGAGAATTATGTCATCAAGCTTCCATAACGCGCACAAGTGTAATACTAGCCTATTCTACATTATCGATGTCCAATCTCGATAATACTACGACTAGGGATATTTAATGATTAAACCTTTCTTGGATTAATATTATCTCATATCTTATTAATCGGAACTAATCATAAGGACTTTTATCTTTTATATATCCGGGTAATCCAATTACAAATGATAAACGATTAAACCTTTGTCACATAGTTAATTTAGTACAAGAACACCATGTCCTTTTCAAAATAGTGATGCTTTGGGTCATAATTGTCCAACATTGCCACCATCATGTCCCTGAATCTAGGATCTAGGGTCGTTACGTATCGCCGTCCTCCTAGGCCTGCTCTATATGTGCACATGTCTATATCCGTCAATTTCAATATCCGTCAATTCCAATAAATCACATCTGATGCAGGGTTTTTCCTTATGCCTCCAAAAATCAATAAAATCATGCTTTTAAAATCCAAGTTTTTTGAAACATACCCATTCATAAAATAACTGAAATCAATTTGGCTAATGCCCTAATGTGCTTAAAAGTAAGTCTTGAATCAAAAAATAAATAAGTAATATCATCTTGAAAAGAAAGGTTCACTCACCAATTGATAACTATTGCCAATGATACCGGATGTTACTAAAGAGATTCCTGCAGAAAATCTAGCTCGTCCTGTATTCGAGTATGGTTAGCATATATAAAATAGAAGTTAAACGTGGTCATGGATGTAGTGGATGCTCATGCATGTTGCACACGTGTAGGGATATCTAACGTGTTAACTAACATTAACATCCTATGAAGAAACTGAAATGTAATGAAACTGGTCTTGCTGCGCGTCGCGACTCCAGATCTTGCGTGTCACAATGCTCATACGATCAGACTGAAACAGAGAGAATTTCTTGTTACACATCATGACGCTAAGTGTTCCATGTCACGACTCTCACATGATCAGACCTAAGGCATAGAACTTTTTTTGCTCCACGTCGCGACGCTGGGTGTTGAACGTCGTGACACTCAGATAATCACACCTGAGGCTTCCACACGACTGACCCGAGGCTTCCACATGACCGACCCTAGACAGACACATAACTGACCCGAGATAGAGGGTATTTTTATGTTCAGCGTGACTCCTACACGCACCGACCTGAGGTAGAGGGTATTTTCATGTTCAGCGTGACTCCCACATGTACCAATCTGAGGTAGATGGTATTTTCATGTTCAACGTGACTCCCACACGTACCGACCCGAGGTAGAGGGTATTTGCATGTTCGGCATCGCGACGCTAGCCCATACACGTCGCAATGCTAACTCGATTTCTCCATTGTCACTGCCCAAATCAATTCCAACATCACACTAACACCTTCACTTATACACTTTTCTAAACTTCAACATTGATCAAACCTCATCTCATATCTTCAACCCAAACACAAACCCTTATATAGTATCATTAAATCACCAAGTATAATCCCCCAACACATTCATACATATAAAAGCTTTATTACATGCTAAAACTATCATGATACCCTCCATAATGCACACTAGCAATACTATCAATGTCAATTAAACAAATACAACCTCTAGGGTATGCAAGGTGCGAATTTGGGGCATTATCTTCTTTGCCGAAAATTGAAAATTGAGAAGATAAAAAGAGAAAGGAAGCTTACCATGCTTGGAATGAAGCTTGAATGGATAAAAAATGACATGGGAAATGAAGACAATAGGAGAAATTGGCATGAGAAGGTTCTCATTCTTGCTTTTTATGTTTTTGGTGAGAAAGTGTGTGAATATTGTCTTATTTATAGGCAAAAGGCTGATTTTTTTTGTAATGAAATGAGTGGCTAAGATTGTGCCACATCACTCGATTCTAGACCTTATTCGAATTCACTGTTGTAGCAATGGAAACTATGATTTTTGACTTTCATCTGATTCCAATTTGGAAAAATGTCCAACTCAGAAGTTATAGGTCTCGGTCTTAGCTTTCCGACGATATAAAATTCATAAGAATCGGAGATCGTATTAAAATGTTATGGCCTAAATACTAAGGGATTTTTGAAATAGATCTTAAAGTAAATTCTGTATCGGAACTGCAAAGAATTTATCAAAGGTCCGAAATGTAATTCCACAAGCACATACATACTTGAGCATGATTTATATCATGTATTATGTCACATATAACATAATAGTCATCGGGATTATTGGGGTGTTATATTTTCTCCCCCCTTAAATATGATTCATCCTTGAATCCCCTTTAGGATTGAAACCACAAGTCGACGGATTTACACACTATTTCCTAGGCCACCAAATTTCAACTGAGTGCATTCTCATAACTAACCCTACTTCATCAACTATATCGCACTACTTCCCGACGACTATACACTGTCATTAAACCATAGGACAATGTGATTATCATACCGAACCTTGTATGCCATGACTTGGAAGGCATAACTGGGGATGTACTCAAATTTGTCTGCGTGAACCCTTACTTGACTGTAAGTTATTTTGTATTACCTTGGTTCAATTTGACTTAATAACTAAGGTCTCTTTCAAGCTGATCGTTTGCCATTTGGCTAGCAAACATACTTACTCTCCGTCTTATCTTAACATATGCTTTATGCATAACACCTCTTGCTATACTAGCACATACTGCACCAAATTCCGTGGGCTCTAGTGAATAATCCCTTGAATTCGTGACTGAGAGGTGATTCCTCGTTCTTATTCCATGAAATTTTTGTTGAGTACTCTACACTACCGCAATGCTACAACTATTGTCATGCATAAAATAAACCTCATTTCTAGACCTATAGTGATGCTCAACATTCCTTGACTCAATCGGGTCCTTCTTATATGGTTAGGCTTTTTCATTTCCTGCTTTCATTCTGGGTGTAAATGTATAAAATAATAATCTTACTAAGTATTTCCTTAGTGCCGCATACTCAATCCTATCTTAGCATTCATTCTCATAGCTTATATATTTAACTCTCTATTTTCTTCTTCTAAACTCTAACTGCTTATCGGCTCCGTCCTTCAAGTTCTAATATCCATGCCCATCTGTGGGGCTTAGACCTTATAGTTCATGATTAAATTCTTCATGTACTTTTAACTTACTATCGTTATCTACTGATGCCTCTTATATTCAGGATATTGATTCTTGGCAGACTTCCTGACGTATGGGCATCTGGCTCTAGTTCATTGGCTTAGTGGACGACGATACGTAATGTCCCAAGACCACTAGATAGGCGTATGGGGGGACGAAGATACGTAACACCCCCATGCGTTAGGTTTTCTACAGATTTTCAAGATGTATGGGGGAAGGCGATATGTAATGCCCACACATGTCAGGTTTTCTATAGATTCTTAGAGAAATGATTTTCAGAAAAGATAGTTTTATATAGATAAGCAATTAGAATGAATGCTAAGATAGGATTTAGCATGTGGCACTAAGGAAATACCTAGTAAGATTATTCTTTTATACATTTACACCCAGAGTGGAAGCAGGATATGAAGAAGCCTAACCATAGAGAACACCAGAATTTCTAGAGACTCAAAAGTACCAGCTAAGAAGAACAAGAAGATATAATTATTAAGGTCAAATAAGTTATTGAGCATAACTAGAGGTATAGAAATGAGGTTTCTTTGATGCATGGAGATAGTTGTAGCATGATGGTAAATGTAGATTACTCAACAGAAGTTCATGGAATGGGAACGAGGAATTATCTCTCAGTTAAGAATTCAATGGATTATTCACTAAAGCTCAAGGTCTTTAGTGTAGTATGTGCAAGCATGGAAAGATGTGTTATACATATAGAAGATGTCAAGATAAAAAAATGATTGAGTATATTTGCTAGCCAAATGGTAAACGATCAGCTTGACGGAGACTTTAGTTATTAAGTAAAATTAAACTAAGGTAATACAGAATAGCTTACAGCAGAGTAAGGGTTCACGCGGAAAAATTCGAATACATCTCTGGTTATGCCTTCCAAGTCCTGGCATACAAGGTCCAACAGGATAGTCACATTATCATATGGTATAATGACAGCGTATAGAAGATCGTCGGGAAGTAGTGCGATATAGTTGATGAAGCAGATTTAGTTATGAGAATGCACTCAGTTGAAATTTGGTGGCCTATGAGATAGTGTGTGAATCCGGAGACTTGTGGTTTCAATCCTAAAGGGGATTCAAGGACGAATCTTATTTAATGGGGGGGAATATAACACCCCGGTAATCCCGACAACTATTATGTTATAGGTGACATAATAAATGATATAAATCATGCTCAATAATGTATGTGCTTGTGGAATTACATTTCGGACCTTCGATAAATTCTTTGCAGTTCGGATACGGAATTTACTTTAAGTTCTATTCCGAATAGCCCTTAGTATTTAGGCCATAAATTTTTCATATGATCTTCGATTCTTATGAATATTATATTGTCGGAACCCTAAGACCGAACCTACAACTTCCGAGTTGGACATTTTTCCAAATTCCAAACAAAATTAAGTCAAAAATCATGGTTTCTATGGATGCTACAGTGAATTCGAGTAAGGTCTAGAATTGGGTGATGTGGTACAATCTTAGCCACTCATTTCATTACAAAAAGAATCAGCCTTTTGCCTATAAATAGGGCACTATTCACTCTCTCTCTCACCAAAAACGTGAAGAGCAAGAATGAGAACCTTCTCATGCCAAATTCTCCTTCTGTCTTCATTTCCCAAGTCATTTTTTATCAATTCAAGCTTCATTCCAAGCATGGTAAACTTCCTTTCTCTTTTTTATCTTCTCAATTTTCATTTTTGGGCAAATAAGATAAAGCCCCAAATTCACACCTTACAACCTCTTAATCTCAGTTTCTTAACCCTCTTAAGTCATTGCTTCCTTGGAAGCTCTACATCATCTTCGACGGGTTAGGGTATCACTACTAATACTTTTGGTTCAGGTGCTACTCTCTTATTTTTTTTTCCATTCTAGTATAATGAGGGCTCTTTATAAATCGTATACCTTATTTCGGAGGATTGCTCTCTCTAATTCCTTTACTCATTTGAGCTTTTACTTTCTTTGAGGCCATGTGCTTCACAATGGATCGGGTTATCACTTTTAATTTTTAGCTTGGCTCACTGTGACTTCAAACTATTTCATTTCTTACAAAATATTACTATCTTACGATTCTTATTTAATTTCTGTGGAACTTCTTGGTTTGGATATCTTGATGTTTCATGATTTGTCTATCATTTTCAGATACTCTTTTTTACTTGTTCAAATCATTATTGTGCTCTACGTTGAGAGGTAAATACATGCTTCCCATAAAGATATGAGAATACACATTATTGTTAATTGTCTAAGCTCAATGATGGTATGGTTAGGTGTCTATATAATTACTAAAGTATAGGCTTTTGGAAGGAAGAATCATCATTCGTTTTGTTGGAATTTGCATCGACTACTCCATGTCTTAAGGTTCCACAACTTTTATCAACCATCCTGAGGTCTCTATTTACTTTACTGTCCTTAAGCTACGTTATATCTGTTACTATTTGTACTGAACTTCCTTGTTACTTTCCGCATTCTTCTATATTATTTATTTCCATAACCTATCTCTTGACTCTAGGTTGTGCTACCGAGACTTGTATGGTTCATTCTTATAGGCTACTTTCGAGATATTTTCTATGAAAATTAGATATTTTTTCTCTTCAATTATAATGTGAAAAACAAAATTTCCTTAAAAAATTTATAATCCGAAATGTCGACCCGAATCGCCCAAACCGCTAAACCGCCAACCCGAACCGCCACAGTTTTCCTTATCAAATTTACGGTTTCAGTTTCTAATTTCCCAAACCGCCAACCCGCGCGGTTTGAAATGAAAAATGAAAAAACCAACCCGAATCGCACCGCGAACACCCCTAGCCATGACATGTACGTGACTTGGTGTCTCATATGCTTTGAGAATCTGCAGTCACAATCAGGCCGATCCGGGTGATAGTCAATGGATTGATGTTAAGAACATTCTTAAGTATCTTAGACGAACTAAGAATGCTTTCTTAATCTATGGAGATGGAGAACTTGAGGTGACTAGGTTCACCGATGCAAGTTTCCAAACCGATAAAGGTGACTTTAAGTCGCAATAAGGGTACATATTTTGTTTCAACAACGAAACAGTGAGCTGGAAATCTTCCAAGTAAGATACTGTTGCCAATTCAACAATTAAATCGAAATATATTGATGCGGCTGAAGCAGCAAAAGAAGCATTTTGGATCTATAAAATTCCTAATTGGATTAGGAGTAGTTCTGTTAGCAGCTGAGCTGGGCTACAGTACAAGCTAAAGAATTACGGTTGTTACACAATTATGACCCATAGCGTCACTATTTGTAAAAGACATTGTGGTTTTGTACAAATTAACTATGTAGCAATGGAAATTGCATTTTATCATTTTGTAATTTGATTACTTAAATAGATAAATGATAAAAATCATTATGATTAGTTCCGGATTATAAGATATGAGAAAGTATCAATCCATAAAGGTTTAATCATTAAATATCCCTAGTCGTAGTATTATCGAGACTGGACATCGATAATGCGGAATAGACTAGTATTGCACTTGTGCGTGTTATGGAAGCGTAACGACATAGTTCTCATATATTTAAGTATTGGATACTTATGCAAGTGTGATAAGAGGTTGTGTTTATCGATGGTACGGAAACAGCTTCGCTCTGGATAGACCCCGCGGAATCCCATTGGTAATATGACTATGTCTATGGGAATCCGCATCAGGGAAGGTGTATTTGGTCTTAACCTGAGACTTGCATCGCTAGTACTTGCGACAATCAATACGCTTTGGTTTTGATCGTCCGGGACTTTAACAGGTTCTGTGTACGCCTCTTCTGGGTTTATTGAGAATCGTAGTGTATTGGGTGTGATGTCAAGACGGAAGTATCACTTCAGTCATATGGAGATGATGATCACGCAGGGATACAGAACTGGTACTCTAATTGGTTGCAACTATCGGAATAATATGACATGGTCATGATTATCCGATTAAAGAGACTAGTTGCTTGTAATCCGATATATGCTTCGTACGGGGCAGACACTATTCCAGCCCCAGGCTTTGCATGTGACATCTGATACTAGATCGCAATATGCAATACTACGTATACTACGCCTGACAAAGATTATATATTCCTTTAAGAATATTTCTGGAGAATTGGGTAGGCACGGTGCTTTTCTAGAAGCCAACCATGTCTCGTAAATCGGTAAAATGTAGTACGGGGTACGTACGTGTTCGGATAGTCCGACGACTAGATTTACTGCCAATATATCCAGGGATCTCATGGGTCGTTTCCCGAAGATTCACCAATGACGTATGATTCGAACATAATTAATCTAGGATTAAATGCGGAGAGATTTTATCTGGGATAAAATACTATTTGAAGAGAGAGAACGATTAATTTGGAATTAATCGATAAAATAATATATTCGATATATTAAACGAAATTAGATTTCGACGCATAATTAAAATTGGATTTTAATTCGGGCAACCGAATTAATTTAGATTTAATTCGCGAGCGACGTGAATAGTAATTTTGCTAGGCATAATTATTTAATTAAATTTGATTTAATTACGTCGCAACGAAAGTTCGCTAATTTGGAATTAAAGTGTGGCCCACAAGTCACATTGCACGTCACATCGTTTGTCACTTTAGTGATGGAAGTCATGTCACCTTTTTGTGATTGAAAACAAGTCACTATTCATGATGGTGGAAGATGGAGGCATTGAATGCCATTTTCCCTCCAATTTTGCTTTATGCTTTTTGGAAAAACATATGCCAAACTTTGTGAGATTTTTTGGTTAATGTTTTTTTGAAAACAAAATCAAACAAATTGAAAAACTCTCTATCTCTCCCTTTTGCTCCATTGCCGTGAGCTTATACCAAAGAAGGGGAATTGTTTTTCTTTCTTCAAGGAATCATATTAAGGTGTTAGGGAAACTAATCCCTTGAGCTTGGAATCAAGATCAAAGCTTGGAGCTTGGATTCAACATTCAAAGTAGAAGCTTGGAGACTTCTCAAAGGCAAAATTTTTGATATCAACACTTCCAAAATTCGTTCTTTGTAAGTATGATTATGCCATAATTCTTTATGTATTCATTTTATTTCATTGCTTGAATGATCTTGGGAATGTCTTAGAGACCAACAATGGTATCAGAGCCTTGATGAGCATGAAATTGAACTTAGGGTTTATATACTAAAATTTGGGTAAATTTGATTTGAGCATGTTTTAATCAAATTGTTTGTATGAGTATGCTTGTATGTTAATAACTTGGAGTTATGCATGATCAATTTGATGAAAATTGAATTGGATTAATTTTCCCCAATTACTTTGGCTTGGCCGAATACTATATGCCCTAAAAGTCATGGTATTTTTTGTTCTTTTAATCATTGGATGAGTTTAAAGACTTGGGAAATATTGATTTGAGATTTAATCGAATTGATATCGGAATCGGATATAAAATCTCTACTAATGTCGTGAGCTTTAAGCATGGAATGAGATGATTTTTGTTTCAATAATGTCGGACATGAATTGATGGTGAATAAGTATGATTAATTGATTAGATTAGTATTTTGGAAATCTTAATTTAAATAGTTAATCATGTTTATACACTTTAATTAATTAAATTATGAAATTTGGAATTTTAGAATTTAATAAATTG
Organism: Zanthoxylum bungeanum; assembly: GCA_019454045.1. NCBI lineage: Eukaryota > Viridiplantae > Streptophyta > Magnoliopsida > Sapindales > Rutaceae > Zanthoxylum > Zanthoxylum bungeanum. The sequence continues at coordinate 28,053 of SKCR01040560.1, read as the reverse complement.
GGCTTAATTTGGAATTGGGCTTAATTGTTGTATTTGGGCCTAATGGGCTTGGTTGGGCCAAGTTGGTTTAGGACAATTAGATTGGATCCAAATTGGGCCTAAACCATTCCATTAAGTCCAAATATGACAAATGAGCCTTTTATGTTTAATTGGGCCTAATGGGCCGAAATTGGTTTCTTGGCAAATATGGTGATTCCTTAATTCGGCTTTGGTATTTGGGTTTGACCCATATTGACCAAAGTCCATGCCTTAAAAAATTAATTGAAAGCCTATTGGACTTTAATTAAATGACATTGGATGTTAATTGGGCTTTGAGACCCATTTAGATTAGATTTGGAATCTAAGTCTTAAAGGCTCATTTAAAAGTGTAGTTATTTAATTTGGAATTAAATATAGAATTAATATTGAATACGAATTAAATTAGATTTAAATTGTAGTTCGATATAATTCAAGAATTCATACTTTGAGTACTTATTCTTAAACGAGTTGGACTCGCGCAAATCAAATCGTTGTTTGAACATTGGATGATCACTTTATTCAAAGATTAATTAATTGGATTAGATTGATTGAATAACATGCTTTGTGTGAATACATGGATGTTTTGAATGAATAATGTATATCGGATGGATATTAGAAGGGAAATGGCAATTTTGGAAATTGATGTAAATTTAGAATTTATTAAATTGGACCTGCGTGTCCAGCCTTATCTCTCTCGATTCTTTGTAATTCTCTTCTCACCTAATTCCCCTCAATGTTAATGAGGTATCTTTAATTGTATTATGTAATTGGGTAGAAGTAAGAATAATGCTAGCCGGGGAGAGGAAAGTGAGTGATTTGTTCTATGAACAATCTGTGAGATATCCATCCCCATATCATTATTAATTTATTTTCGCGCCTTATTATGATTTTAGAATGCATGCTTAAGGGTGTATGATGAGACCTAACAAAGATAATAAATTGGTTGCCAATTTACGCGAAAACCCTCAATAAATATTAAGCGTTTTCCTTCCATTGAGTGATTCTTACTCAAGATCCAAGATTGGCACTGGTTTGTTGGCCAAATTCAAGACCTTTGTCCATCGCGGATGTGTTTGAATCATGAAAGCTTTGTTCCATATCGTATGTCTTGTCCAAGTTGTGATTTTTTGGCCAAAGTCAAGATCACTTCTTGTCCATCGACATCGATTACGAAGCTTTCCAAAGTCAATGGATTCCGCTTAACTGGAATCATTAAGCTTGTTGTGCCAAAGCCAAGGCTTAGTTGATTCAGAGGAAAGAGGTTAGGAAAATATATTGGATATATTGGCATATATATTGTATATATGTTTCGGACTTGGAGGTCCACCTACCGGATCTAGGAATTGGATGAGATCCAATTGATCTTAGAGATCTATCTAGTTAAATATCATACAGCTTGTTGGCCAAAGTCAAGGTTGTGGTTTATTTAACGAGATCCTAGTCCACTAGGAAACTAGGTTTCCCGAGTACTCAACAAAGGGTTAGAGGCTCGCCGAAAAATAATGGGAGGCTAGTATTGAATTTGCAATTTCGTTCAAATACTTAGCTTTACGCGCTTTCAAATTATTTCGTCAATTATATTTATTAGTTGGACTAATATTTTATTATTTTTCTTGTAACAGTTAGACTGTACCCATACATCGTTAATCAAATAGTTGGACTATTGCGATTAAGATGACAGGAAAGTTAAGCATTAGGGATATTATCATGGGCGATAATGTCTTTAATGGCACAAACTTTCAAGATTGGGACATGAATCTGAGGATTGTCCTGGGATTCGAGAATTTTCTCTACACTATAGAGAGACCTCTTGGGCCTAAGCCCCGACCTGATCAGTTGCTTGAGCTAGAGCTTTGGAAGACTCGTAGCGATGAAAACGCGACTCCTCAATCGGTAATGTTTGCTGCTATGACTCCGCAATTCCATCGTCAAAACAAGGGATTGGATCCCTATAAAATGATGGCGAAGTTGCATGATCTTCACCGATCTAATCTTAGATCGCAGAGATATGAGTTGCAGAAGAAGCGCTTTCGCGCTCGCATGTCAGAGGGTACTCTGTTGAGCACCATGTGTCACAGATGATTGCAGACATTGAGCAGCTCAGACAGATGGGCATCGTCTTCGAGGATGAGACATCAGTAGATTTGATCCTACAGTCTCAGTTGGACAGTTATGACCCATAGCGTCACTATTTGTACAGATCATGGTGTTGTTGTACAAATTAACTATGTGACAAAGGAAATTGCTCTTTTATCATTTGTGATTAGATCACCAAGATGTATAAATGATGAAAGGTCCATATGATTAGTTCCTGGATTGAGATGATATGAGACAATATCAATCCAAGAAGGTTTATTATTAAATATCCCTAGTCATAGTATTATCGAGATTGGACATCGATAATGCGGAAAAGACTAGTATTACACTTGTGCGCGTTGTGAGGGCATAACGGCATAGTTCTCATATATTTGGGTATAGGATACTCATGCAAGTGTAGTAGGCGGTTGTGTTTTACTGATGGTACGGAAAACAGCTTCGCTCTAGATAGACCCCTCGGAATTCCATTGGGAGTATGACTATGTGTCTATGGAAGTTCGAATCAGGGTAGGTGTATTTGGTCTTAACCTGAGACTTGCACCGCTAATACTTGCGACAATTAATATACTTTGGTTTTAGGTCGTCCAGGGCTTTAATAGGTTATGTGTACGCCTCTGCTGGGTATATTGAGAATCGTTAGTGTGTGTTGGGTGTGATGTCAAGACGGAAGTATCACTCCAGTCATAGTGGAGATGATGGTCACATAGGATACGGAATGGTTCTCTTATGTACTGCAGTCATCGGGATAAAATGACTAGGTCATGTTTATCCGATATAGAGACTAGTTACCAGAGATCCGATATATGCTTCGTACGGGGCAGACACAATTCCAGCCACAGGCCTTGCACGTGACATCCGATACTGGATCGTAATACGCAATACTATGTATACTACGCCTGATATAGATCACATATTCCTTAAGGATATTTCTGGAGAATTGGGTAGGCATGGTGCTTTGCTAGAAGCCAACCTTGTCTTGTAAATCGGTACAAACGTAGTACTAGGTACGTACGTGTTCGGATAGTCCAACAACCGAATTTACTGCCAACATATCCGGGGATCTCATGGGTCGCTTCCCGAAGATTCACCGATGACGTATGACTCGCACTTTTAATCTGGATTAATTAGATGAGAAAGATAAAATATTAATCTGGGATTAATTACGGAGATATTTTATCTAGGATAAAATATTATTAAAAGAGAGATAAAGATTAATTTGGAATTAATCGATAAAATAATACATTCGATATATTATACGAAATTGGATTTCTATGCGGAATTGAAATTATATCTTAATTCGGGCGAACGAGTTGATTTAGAATTAATTCGTTAGCGATGTGAATAGTGATTTTGCTAGGCATAATCATTTAATTGCGTCGCAACGGAAAATTCGTTAATTTAGAATTAGCGAACCCGAGCCCGGGAGTGTTTGCGAGCGCACTCACATTTCGAATTCAAGTGGCCGCAAGTCACATCACGCGTCAATCACTAGTCAATCAATTGATGTGACAACTTGTCATTTTGATGTGATTGATAGAAGTGGGTGGGAGTGGTTAAGGCTTAAGGCCTTTTGACTTTTTGAAAAGCCAACAAATTTGGGAAAATGGATTTTTTGAAACATTTTGTGTATTCGATACACATTTCCAAAAACCAACACACAACTCTCTCTCTCAATTTCTTCTTCTCTCTCTCGGCCATGGGCTGATTTTTCTCTCTTCATTTTCTGGTTTCACCGTGAAGGAGAAGGAGAGAGAAGATGATGATTTTGGTGGCAAGAATCAAGAGTGCTAGCACACTTTGGAGATATCCTAAGGTGATAGGGAAACCCACTTGTGAGCAAGGAATCAACACAAAGCTTGGAGCTTGATGGAGATCACCATTGCCAAAAATTTGAGGATCCAAAAACTGCAGTTTGCCGTGACCACCAAGAAGGGCAGAAAAATTTTTGTTCTTCACCGCATCGCCTCAACCGATCGATGTAAGTATTCCGCAACTTCTTCGTGTATTCACATGTATGTTTCTATGCTTTAATCGATCCTCGGGACTTAGAGATTTCCCAACAATGGTATCAGAGCCAGGTAAAAGCATGAAACTTGAATTTAGGGTTAAAATTGGGTAAATTGATTTTGAGCATGATTTGGTTAAATTATTGATTGAGTATTCTTAAATGATGGTTAATTGAAGTTTGATTGGATCAATTCCATGAAATATTGTTTGGAACAATTTTGCCCAAAAATATTGGCTTGGCCGAATATGAAGCTTGCCCTAATGTCTTGGAATTTTTGAATTTTGATTCATTGGATGACTTGAAATCTTCGGGAATGTTGATTTAATATTGAATTGGATTGAATTCAAATTGGACATAAAATTGCCCAAATTGCCGAGACATATATAGCATGAAATGGGTTTGATTTTTTGATCAATTGTGTTGGACACTAATTGTTGTTGATGAGCATAATTAATTGTACAAATTTTTGTTTTGGAAATGTTAATTTGGGTAATTGATTATGCTATACACTTTGGTTAATTAAATATGAAATTTGGAATTTTTGTAGTTTAATTAATTGGGCTTAAATTGGATTTGGGCTTATAAAGTTGTAATTGGGCTTATTAGGCTTGGTTGTACCAAGATTGGTTTAGGCAAATTGGTTGGATCCAATTGGGCCCAAAACTATTTCCATAAAGTCCAATTATGACTAATGGACCTTTAACTTTAATTGGGCCTAATGGGCCTAAATTGTTTTCTAGGCATATAAGGGTGATTCCTTGATTGGGCTTTGGTTATTGGGTTTGACCCAAGTTGACCAAAAGTCCATGCCTTATGAAATTAATTAAAAGCCCATTGGACTTTAATTAAATTTAACATTGGATATTAATCGAGCTTTGAGACCCGTAACGATTAAATTTGGAATTTAAGTCGTAAAGGTTCGTTAATAAAATGTAATATTTAATTTGGAATTAAATAGCGAATTAGTATTAAATGCAAATTGAATTGGATTTAATTTTGTAGTTTAATATAATTCAAGAATTCGTACTTTGAGTACTTATTCGTAAAACGAGTTTGACTCGCGCAAAATCAAATCGTTGTTTGAAGATTGGATGGTCATTAATTATCAGATTAATTAATTGGATTAGATTGATTGATAACATGCTTGTGTGAATACATGGTTGCGATGCATGAATAATGTATATCGGATGGATATTAGATAGGTGGGGCAATTTTGGAAATTGTTGTAATAAATTTAGAATTTATTAAATTGGACCTGCGTGTCCAGCCTATTACCTCCTTACTCTTTGTATTTATCTTCTCACCTATTCCCCTCAATGTAAATGAGGTTTCTTTAGAAGTGTTATGTAACGGGTAGAAGTTATACTTGTGCTAGCGGGAGAGAGGAAAGTGAGAGATTTGATCTAGGATCAATGTGTTAAAGTATCCATCCGCATATCATTATTATTTATTTATATGCGCCTTATTATGTGTTTAGAATGCATGTTTAAGGGTGTATGATGATGAGATCTTAACAAAGATAATAAATTGGTTGCCAATTTGCACGCGAAAAACCCTCACAAAATATTAAGCGTTTTTCCTTCCATTGAGTGATTCTTACTCAAGATCCGAGACTGTCATTAGTTTGTTGTCCAAAGTCAAGGCCTTTGTCCATCGAGGATGTGTTTGAATCACGAGAGCTTTGTTCCATATCGGTGTCTTGTCCAAGTTGTGGTTTATTGGCCAAAGTCAATACCACTTCTTGTCCATCGACATTGATTACGAAGCTTTCCATGGTCAATGGGTTCCGCTTAACTGGGATCACTAAGTTTGTTGTGCCAAAGTACAGGCTTAGTTGATTCAGAGGAAAAGGTTAGGCAATATATTGGATATATTGGCATATAAAGGATATATGTTTCGGACTTGGATGTCCACCTACTGGATCTAGGAATTGGATGGGATCCAATTGATCTTAGAGATCTACCTAGTTAATTATCATACAATTTGTTGGCCAAAGTCAAGATTGTGTGCTATTTAACGGGATCCTAGCCCACTAGGAAACACGGTTTCCCAAGTACTCAATAGAGGGTTAGAGGCTCGCCGAAAAATAGTGGGAGGCAAGTATTAAATTTGCAATATTCGTTTAGTAACTTGTCATACGCGCTCATTTCAAATTTTTCGTCAAATAAATTAAATGTTAGTTGGACTAATATTTAAATAGTTGTTTTAATAAAACAGTTGGACTGTATTCAAACTATTTCATTTATAGTTGATTATATAATTGGATTATAGTAATCAATATAATTGAATTAACAATTTATTGTAGTTGATTTTATAATTGGATTATAGTAATCAATATATTGAATTTAATCTATTAAATTATAGTTGATTATATAGTTGGACTATAGTAATCATTATAATAAATAGTACCTTAAATCGTTGATTAAATAGTTGGACTATTAGAATCAAGATAATTGAAAGATTAGTGTTTAAAACATAATCCTGGGTGAAAATGTTATTAAACGACTTTAATTTTCAAATTGGGAATAAAATTTCAGGATGGTCCTGGAAACTAATAAGTTACTTTATTTGATAAAATAACATATTAGGCCTAAGCCCAGAGTTAAGCAAATAGTAGAGCATGATATTTGGAATATTCATGTGATGATAACTTTAGTGCTTAATCCATTAAGCTTGCCACATAGACTCCTTAATTTTCTATTCAGAACTAAGGATTAGATCCTTAAAGTATGATAATGAAATTGAAGGACCTTCAAAGATCTATTCTTAGATCTAGAAGTACTAAATTACAATAGTAAACTCTTGGAGAGTTAATGGCTATTCTCAAGGAGACAAAGCCAAACTTTGCAATAGGCAAGTAGCGCAAGTCGCACCATACTTCAACATTCCAGAAGGCCAAGGCTTGGCCGAAGGCTTCTGAGATGTGTAAAGGGCAAAGGCAAAATCATTATAATCTTCTGGGAAGATAAAGGACATATCCCAAAATGTCTGCCTAAATTGTGGCAAACGGGATCGCGGAAGCGTGACTGCCATTTGGACAAAGCAGACATGAAGGAATTGAAGAGGGACAAGGCTCCAGCTTCAAATATGTTTTCGTAAAATATGTTCACTACTAGTATGGAAATTGGATTTTAGATACTTAGTGTGATATATAATATATACTGATGTGCATAATCTGCTGTAAGCAGGATACTGACTTCAGTTGAGATTTATCTACGAATCGGAAACAGGACGATAGTCGTTGTTTTAACCGTAGATACCCTAAGTTTAGGAACTACCCTTCGGGTGTGTACTTAAATTAGGAAACTGTTAAAATGTAACTAGTTTGACTAGAACATTATCTCTGTATCAGGGTTTAACCCGTTGCGGGTATACCTTTATATTCTAGAACACTAAAGTGTTTCATTTATAAAGATGATATTGAGATAAACACATTAGATGTAAATAACAGTATTTATATTTTGAATATAAATAAATCTCAAACTTATAACATGACAAACAAAATAGCTCAAACTGAGTAATCAGTTTAAACTTAATAAGTGGCATTTTTGTCTGGGACACAATTAAACAAGACTCGTATATCCACACATTCGAAGAGTGGATACTAGGACAAATTTGATTCCATTCAAATAAAGTCTACGAATCTAGTTTATTAAGCAAAGTGCTTAAAACACCTTTACTTTGTAAAAGTGCAAATGCCACCGATCTGTTAGCCCTAGTTCATAGTGAAGCAAGTGGGCCCATGTCTAGCTAGGCTAGAGGTGGATATGAATATTTCGTTACCTTTACGGATGTAGCATAGCGTTATGGTTATGTGTTTCTTTTGAAACACAAATCGGAAACTTTTAGAGTTTCGACACGAAGTAGATAAATAGATAGGCTAAAGTATTAAACCGTCACGGTTAGACCATGATGAAAATACTTAAGTAATAAGTTTCTCAAATAATTGAAAGAGTATAGTATTCTTTCAATGAGGACTCCTCCCGGAACATGTCAATTTGACGGTGTGTCCGAATGGATAAACCAAATTTTGTTGGACATGATAAGGTTAATCATGAGTCGCTCTGAGCTACCATTTCCTTCAACGGATACGTATAAACAGTGCAAAACTTATTTTGAATAAGGTTCCAAAATCTGTTTGACAGAATTCATATTAGATATGAACAGGAAAGAAACCGGGTTTCTCATTCCTGAAGATTTGGGTATGCTCGGCATATGTTTGGATGATACCAAACTAGAACCCAAATCGGATAAGTGCCAATTGTAGGTTATCCTAGGGATACCAAAGTATAGTACTTATACAACTCACTAAAGAACAATTTAATTGTTGCTCACCATGCGGTTTTCCTGAGAGGAATACCTATATGCAGTGGTAGGTGGGAGGATAGTAAAACTCGATCAAAATCGTAGTAATACTATTCCGGGCACCGAATCCTTAATGGAACACAAATAGTTCATCAAGGATGAGACTATACTAATAATCTTCGAATACACAAGAACCACGTAAGTCAGAGAGAGTCAGAAAACAACATGGGGTATGGGTTTCTGATCTCACCTCATAAATATGTTAATCTTATTGAGGAATACGAACTGACTACGTGTGAGGAAGTGATACAAGGTATCGACTCCCTATTATGGCAAAATGCCATGAAGTCCGAAATGGATTCCATGTATACGAACTATGTTTGGACACTAGATGTTGTACCGCAAGACATTGTGCCTATTGGTACCATATAAGTCTTCAAGGAAGACATACATGGAAGGCAACATACCAACGTACTAAGCTGGGCTTGTAGTGAAAAGGTATCGTGTCGATTATGACGAAACCTTTTACCTGTTGCCATGGTAAATCCATTTGGATAATGCTTGCTAAATGTTGCATGTTTCATTTATAAAATGTGGCAGCTAAATGCCAAAACCGCTTTCCTTAACGGAAACCTTTTGGAGGATGTTTATAGCATCCTGACGGTGTTGTCGTACCAAAACTAGCAAACAAGGTTTGCAGGTTATTCGATCCATGTATGGATTGAAGCAAGCATAGTGTTCTTGGAATTATCGTTTTGATGTAATCATAATAGTGTATGATTTAATTCAAAACGAAATGATTCTTGTGTATAGAAGGAGATTAGTGGGAGCGCACTGACAGTGAAAGTCCTAAGTAATAATGACATGTCATTTCTTGGAAATGATATTCCTATAATACAATCGGTGAAAGCTTGGCTTTCGAGAAAATTCTCCGTAGAATTCTTGGGAGAAACAACCTTTATTCTATGAATAAAGATCTACTGAGATAGATTTAAAGTTGTTAGTACTCTCTGAGAACCCGTACATTGAAATAAATGTACGCGACCTGGTGTCTCATATGCTTTGAGCATATGGAGTTACAATCAGGCCAATCCAAGTGACTGGGTTCACTATTGTAAGTTTCCTAACCGATAAAAATTGACTATAAGTCATAATAAAGGTACTATATAGTTTGAATAACGGAACAGTGAGCTGGAAATCTTCCAAGCAAGATATCGTTGCCGAATAAACAACAAATGCGGGTTATTGCTGCGACTGAGGCAGCAATAGAAGCCATTTGGGTCGATAATAAATCTAATGAGATTAGATAAAGTTCTGTTAGCAGCTGAGCTAGGCTACAGCGCAGGCTAAAGAATTAATGGTCTCATCAACGATACAGATATATACTTCTACTATTCATCTGATTCGTTCGGATTATACATCATGGCGATGTGATGATCGTATAAATCGCATCAGATGATAATCATGCAAATCCGCAGACGAAAGTCTTTTCTCAGTAATTTGATCGAACCGTACATAGTTCGGGTGTAGGACACTCAAGTGACTGGCTATAGGCCAAGTGGGAGATTGTTGGACAGTTATGACCCATAGTGTCACTATTTGTACAGATCATGGTGTTGTTGTACAAATTAACTATGTGACAAAGGAAATTGCTCTTTTATCATTTGTGATTAGATCACCAAAGATGTATAAATGATGAAAGGTCCATATGATTAGTTCCTGGATTGAGATGATATGAGACAGTATCAATCCACGAAGGTTTAATCATTAAATATCCCTAGTCAAAGTATTATCGAGATTGGACATCGATAATCCGGAAAAGACTAGTATTACACTTGTGCGCGTTGTGAGGGCATAACGGCATAGTTCTCATATATTTTGGTATAGGATACTCATGCAAGTGTAGTAAGACGTTGTGTTTTACCGATGGTACGGAAAACAGCTTCGCTCTGGATAGACCCCTCAGAATTCCATTGGTAGTATGACTATGTGTCTATGGAAGTCCGAATCAGGGTGGGTATATTTGGTCTTAACCTGAGACTTGCACCGCTAATACTTGCGACAATCAATATACTTTGGTTTTAGGTCGTCCAGGGCTTTAACAGGTTCTGTGTACGCCTCTGCTGGGTATATTGAGAATCGTAGTGTGTTGGGTGTGATGTCAAGACGGAAGTATCACTCCAGTCATATTGGAGATGATGGTCACGTAGGATACGGAACTGGTTCTCTTATGTACTGCAGTTATCGGGATAAAATGACTAGGTCATGTTTATCCGATATAGAGACTAGTTACTAGAGATCCGATATGTGCTTCGTACGGGGCAGACACATTTCCAGCCTCAGGCCTTGCACGTGGCATCCGATACTGGATCGTAATACGAAATACTATGTATACTACGCCTGATATAGATCACATATTCCTGTAAGGATATTTCTGGAGAATTGGGTAGGCATGGCGCTTTGCTAGAAGCCAACCTTGTCTTGTAAATCGGTACAAACGTAGTACTAGATACGTACGTGTTCGGATAGTCCGACGACCGAATTTACTACCAACATATTCGGGGATCTCATGGGTCGCTTCCCGAAGATTCACCGATGACGTATGACTCGTACTTTTTAATCTGGGATTAATTAGATGAGAGAGAATATTAATCTGGGATTAATTACGGAGATATTTTATCTGGGATAAAATATTATTAAAATAGAGATAACGATTAATTTGGAATTAATCGATAAAATAATATATTCGATATATTATACGAAATTGGATTTCTACGCGGAATTGAATTAGATCTTAATTCGGGCGAACGAGTTGATTTAGAATTAATTCGTTAGCGATGTGAATAGTGATTTTGCTAGGCATAATCATTTAATTGCGTTTCAACGGAAAATTTGTTAATTTAGAATTAGCGAACCCGAGCCCGGGAGTGTTTGCGAGCGCACTCACATTTCAAATTCAAGTGCGGCCCGCAAGTCACATCAAACGTCAAATCACTAGTCAATCAATTGATATGACAACTTGTCATTTTTGATGTGATTGATAGAAGTTGGTGGGAGTGGTTAAGGCTTAAGGCCTTTTGACTTTTGAAAAGCCAAAAAATTTGGAAAATGGATTTTTTGAAAATCATTTTGTGTATTAGATACACATTTCCAACAACCAACACACAACTCTCTCTCTCAATTTCTTCTTCTCTCTCTCGGCCATGGGCTGATTTTTCTCTCTTCATTTTCTGGTTTCACCGTGAATGGAAGAAGAAGAATTGATGATTTTTGTGGCAAGAATCAAGAGTGCTAGCACACTTTGGAGACATCCTAAGGTGATAGGGAAACCCACTTGTGAGCAAGGAATCAACACAAAGCTTGGAGGTTGATGGAGATCACCATTGCCGAAAATTTGAGGAGACAAAAACTGCAGTTTATCGTGACCACCAAAGAGGGCAAAAAAAGTTTTATTCTTCACTGCATCGCCTCAACCGATCGATGTAAGTATTCTGAAACTTCTTCGTGTATTCACATGTATGTTTCTATGCTTTAATCGATCCTCGGGACTTAGAGATTTCCCAACAGTCTCTCTCCGACACTTGGAGTGGGTTCATCATGAACTACAATATGTTGAACCAATAACAAACTCTTGGAGAGTTGATGTCCACACTGCGCGAAGCAAAAAAAGAGCTCCTTAAGGGCAAGAAGCGCGAGGCGCACTTCGCTTCAACATCTCAGACTTCGAGGGCTTGGCCCAAGGCGACTGGAGGTGTAAAGAATAAGAAGAAGAAGAAGGCAAAGCCAAATCTTCAAAACCTTCTGGGAAGGGTAAGGACAAATCCCAAGATGTATGTCTGTAGTGAGGGAAGCGGGGTCACTGGAAGCGTGATTGCCGCGAGTACAAGGCACACATGAAGGAAATCAATGCGGGCAAGGCACCGGCTTTGGTATGTTTGTTATTGAAATAAACATGTCTACTACTAGTTTTAAAATTGGATTTTTTATTCTGGTTGTGGAACTCATATATGTACTTATGTGTAGGATCTGCAGATTAGCAGGAGACTGGCCTCATGAGAGATTGACCTCCGCATTGGAAATGGGACACGGGTCACCGTTTTGGCCGTTGGCACTTTTGTTTTGGAACTGCCTTAGGGGCATGTACTCAAACTTACAACGGTAATTATATACCTAGTTTGACTAGGAATATTATTTCTGTATCTTTGTTAGCCCAATGTGGGTACACTTTTGTATTTAGAAACACTGGGTGTTTTATGTATAAAAATGATATGGAAATTTGCACTGCTGATGCAAATAATGGTCTTATATTTTGAATATGAATCAATCTCAAACATATAATGTAATAAACAAAAGGCTTAAACTAAGTAACAAAGATGAAACTTATATGTGGCATTGTTGTCTGGGACACATAAACAAGACACGTATATCCACACTTTCGAAGAATGGGTACTTGGACGGATTTGATCCAAATTCATATGACATCTGCGAATCTTGTTTATTAGGCAAGATGCCTAAATCACCTTTTAGCAGTAAAGGTGCACGTGCCACCGAACTGTTAGCCCTCGTTCATAGTGACGTATGTGGGCCCATGTTTAGCCAGGCTAGAGGTGGATATGAATACTTCATAACCTTTATGGATGATGCATCACGTTATGGTTATGTGTATCTTATGAGACACAAGTCGGAAACTTTTGAGAAATTCAAAGAGTTTCGACACGAAGTAGAAAAACAGACCGGTAAAAGTATTAAGACATTACGGTCGGACCGTGGTGGCGAATACTTAAGCAACGAGTTTCTTGATTACTTGAAAGAATATGGTATTCTTTCATAGTGGACTCCTCCCGGAACACCGCAATTAAACGGTGTGTCCGAACGGAGAAACCGAACTTTGTTAGACATGGTAAGGTCTATGATGAGTCGCACAGAGCTACCTATTTCCTTATGGGGATATACATTGAACAATGCAATACTTATTTTGAATAAGGTTTCGTCAAAGTCTGTTCAACATACTTCGTATGAAATATGGACAGGAAGAAACCGGGTTTCTCATTCCTGAAGATTTGGGGTTGCTGGGCATACGTCAAACGTTTGGAAGGTACCAAACTAGAACCCAAATCGGATAAATACCTATTTGTATGATATCCTAGGGAAACCAAAGGATATTACTTCTATCACCCACAAGAGAATAAAGTATTTATTGCTCTACATGCGGTTTTCCTTGAGAAGGAATTCCTAAATACAGTGATAAGTGGGAGGAAAGTATAACTCGATGAAAATCAGAGTGATACTATTCCTGGCACAGAATCCTTAACGGAACATGAACAGTCCATCAGGGATGAGACTGTACCACAATCTTCTAATACACAAGGACCGCGTAGGTTGGAGAGAGTCAGAAAACAACCTGAGAGGTATGGGTTTCTGATCTCACCTCATGTGGATATTAATCTTATTGAGGAAGACGAGCCGGATACGTATGAGGAAGCGATACAAGGTATCGACTCCGGTTTATGGCAAGATGCCATGAATTCCGAAATGGATTCCATGTACACCAACCAAGTTTGGACACTGGTTGATGCACCAGAAGGCGTAAAGCCTATTGGTTGCAAATGGGTCTTCAAGAAGAAGACTGACATGGATGGCACCGTACAAACGTATAAAGCTAGGCTTGTAGCGAAAGGGTATCGTCAATGACATGGTGTCGATTACAACGAAACATTTTCACCCGTTGCCATGATTAAATCCATTCGGATTATGCTTGCTATTGCTGCATATTTCGATTACGAGATATGGCAGATGGACGTCAAAATCGCTTTCCTTAACATAAACCTTTTGGAGGATGTTTATATGCAAAACAGCCTGACAGTTTTTTCATACCAAGACTTGCAAACAAGGTTTGTAAGTTAAATCGATCCATTTATGGATTGAAGCAAGCATCGCATTCTTGGAACCAACGTTTTGATGAGATCATAAAAGAATATGATTTCGTTCAAAACGAGGATGATCCTTGTGTATATAAGAAGGGTAGTGGGAGCGCACTGACATTCATTGTCCTTTACGTTGACGATGTATTGCTTATTGGCAATGACATTCCCATGTTAACAGCGGTGAAAGCTTGGCTTTCATTAAAATTCTCCATAAAGGATCTGGGAGAAGCAACCTTTATTCTAGGAATAAAGATCTACCGGGATAGATCTAGAAAGCTGCTTGGACTCTCCTAGCACGTACATTGACAAAGTGTTGAAGAGATTCAACATGGATTAGTCCAAGAGGGGACTGTTGCCAGTGTCACATGGTGTCACACTATCTAAGGACATGTGTCCTAAAACTCAAGATGAGAGAGACAACATGAGTCATATGCCATTCGCCTCGGCATTCGGATTGATCATGTATGCCATTATATGTACGGGACCTGATGTCTCGTATGCTTTGAGCATGTGTAGTCGCTATCTGGCCGATCCAGGTGATGGTCACTGGATGGCGGTTAAGAATATCCTAAAGTATCTTAGACGAACTAAGGATGATTTCTTAATCTATGGAGATGGAGAACTTGAGATAACTGGGTTTAGCGATGCAAGTTTCCAAACCGATAAAGAAGACTGTAAGTCGCAATCCGGGTACATATTTTGTTTGAATAATAGAGCAGTAAGCTGGAAATCTTCCAAGCAATAGACTGTTGCCGATTCAACAACAGAAGTGGAGTACATTGCTGTAGCTGAAGCAGCAAAAGAGGCAGTTTGGATCCGTAAATTCCTAATTGGATTAGGAGTAGTTCCGTTAGCAGCTGAGCCCGTTCCATTGTATTGTGACAATAACGGGGCTAAAGCACAGGCTAAGGAACCGCGTTCTCATCAACGATCCAAGCATGTTCTTCGACGTTTCCACCTGATTCGTGAGATCATACATTGTGGCGATGTGAAGATCGAGAAGGTCGCATCAGAGGACAACATTGCAGATCCGCTGACGAAAGCTATTCATCAGCAAAAGTTTAAGCGACATGTAAATAGTTCAGGTATTAGATGCTTGAGTGACTGGCTGGCCAAGTGGGAGATTGTTAGACAATTATGACCCATGGCGTCACTATTTGTAAAAGACATTGTGGTTTTGTACAAATTAACTATGTACAATGGAAATTGCATTTTATCATTTTGTAATTTGATTACTAAAATATAAAATGATAAAAGTCCTTATGATTAGTTCCGGATTATAAGATATGAGACAATATCAATCCATAAAGGTTTAATCATTAAATATCTCTAGTCGTAGTATTATCGAGACTGGACATCGATAACGGAATAGACTAGTATTGCACTTGTGCGTGTTATGGAAGCGTAATGGCATAGTTCTCATATATTTAAGTATTGGATACTTATGCAAGTGTGATAGGAGGTTGTGTTTACCGATGGTACGGAAACAGCTTCGCTCTGGATAGACCCCGCAGAATCCCATTGGTAGTATGACTATGTGTCTATGGGAATCCGCATCAGGGTAGGTGTATTTGGTCTTAACCTGAGACTTGCATCGCTAGTACTTGCGACAATCAATACGCTTTGGTTTTGGTCGTCCGGGACTTTAATAGGTTCTGTGTACGCCTCTTCTGGGTTTATTGAGAATCGTAGTGTATTGGGTGTGATGTCAAGATGGAAGTATCACTTCAGTCATATGAAGATGATGATCACGCAGGGATACAGAACTGGTACTCTAATTGGTTGCAACTATCGGAATAATATGACATGGTCATGATTATTTGATTAAAGAGACTAGTTGCTTGTAATCTGATATATGCTTCATACGGGGCAGACACTATTCCAGCCCCAGGCTTGCATGTGACATCCGATACTAGATCGCAATACGTAATACTACGTATACTACGCCTGACAAGATTATATATTCCTTTAAGAATATTTCTGGAGAATTGGGTAGGCACGGTGCTTTGCTAGAAACCAACCATGTCTCGTAAATCGGTAAAACGTAGTACGAGGTACGTACGTGTTCGGATAGTCCGACGAACAGATTTACTGCCAATATATCCAGGGATCTCATGGGTCACTTTCGAAGATTCATCGATGAGGTATGATTCGAACACAATTAATCTAGGATTAAATGCGAAGAGATTTTATCTGGGATAAAATACTATTTGAGAGAGAGAACGATTAATTTGGAATTAACGATAAATAAAATAATATATTCGATATATTAAACGAAATTAGATTTCGACGCGGAATTAAAATTGGATTTTAATTCGTGCAAAAATTAATTTAGAATTAATTCGCGAGCGACGTGAATAGTAATTTTACTAGGCATAATTATTTAATTAAATCTGATTTAATTACGTCGCAACGAAAGTTCGCTAGTTCGGAATTAACGAACCCGATCCCGAAATGTGTTTGCGGGCCCACTCGCATTTTGAATTAAAGTGCGGCCCACAAGTCACATCGCATGTCACATCGCTTGTCACTTTAGTGATGGAAGTCATGTCACCTTTTTTGTGATTGACAACCAGTCACTATTCATTATGGTGGTAGATGGAGGCATTGAGTGCCATTTGCCCTCCAATTTTGCTTTATGCTTTTTGGAAATGCATATACCAAAATTGGTGAGATTTTTTGGTTTATGTTTTTTGAAAACAAAATCAAACAAATTGAAAAACTATATCTCTCTCTCCCTTTTGCTCCATTGATGTGAGCTTATACCAAAGAAGGGAAAATTGTTTTTCTTTCTTATCTTGCTAGCACATTCAAGGAATCATATCAAGGTGTTAGGGAAACTAATCCCTTGAGCTTGGAATCAAGATCAAAGCTTGGAGCTTGGATTCAACATTCAAGTGGAAGCTTGGAGACTTCTCAAAGGCAAAATTTTTGATATCAACACTTCCAAAATCCGTTCTTTGTAAGTATGATTCCGCCATACTTCTTTATGTATTCACTTTATTTCATTGCTTGAATGATCTTGGGAATGTCTTAGAGATCAACAACGGTCTCATCAATGATCCAAGTATGTATTTCGATGGTTTCATCTGATTCGTCGGATCATACATCGTGGCGATGTCAAGATCGAAAAGATCATTCAGATGATAATCTTGTATATCCGCTAACAAAAGTGATATCTCAGCATAAGCATGAGCGACCTGTACATAGTTCAGGTGTTAGACACTGAGTGATTGGCTATAGGCCAAGTAGGAGATTGTTGGACAATTATGACCCATAGCATCACTATTTGTAAAAGACATGGTGTTCTTTGTACAAATTAACTATGTGACAAAGGAAATTGCTCTTTTATAATTTGTAATTGGATTACTTAGATATATAAATGATAAAAGTCCATATGATTAGTACCGGATTAATAAGATATGAGACAGTATTAATCCACGAAAGGTTTAATCATTAAATATCCATAGTCGTAGTATTATTGACACTGGACATCGATAATACGGAATAGGCTAGTATTGTACTTGTGCGCGTTATGGAAGCGTAACGGTATAGTTCTCATATATTTAAGTATTGGATACTTATGCAAGTGTGATATGAGGTTCTGTTATCCGTTGGACCCGGAACAGCTTCGCTCTGGATAGACCCATCGGAATCACATTGGTGGTATGACTATGTGTCTATGGGAATTCGAATCAGGGTAGGTATATATGGTCTTAACCTTAGACTTGCATCGCTAATACTTGCGACAATCAGTAAGCTTTGGTTTTAGTCGTTCGGAGCTTTAACAGGTTCTGTGTACGCATCTTCTGGGTATACTGAGAATCGTAGTGTATTGGATGTGATGTCAAGATGGAAGTATCACTTCAGTCATATGGAGATGATGATCACGTATGATATATAACTGGTACTCTTAAATGCTACAGCTATCGGGATAGTATGACTAGGTCATGATTATCCGATTATAGAGACTAGTTGCTAGTGATCCGATATGTGCTTCGTATGGGGCAGACACAAATCCAGCACTAGGCCTAGCATGTGACATCTGATACTGGATCGTAATACACAATACTTTGTATACTACGCCTGATAAAGATTATATATTCTTCGTTAAACATTTATGGAGAATTAGGTAGGCATGGTGCTTTACTAGAAGCCAACCATGTCTTGTAAATCGGTAAGAACGTGGTACTGGGTACGCACGTGTTCGGATAGTCCGATGACCGTATTTACTGTCAATATATCCAAGGATCTCTTGGGTCGCTTCCCAAAGATTCACCGATGACATTTGACTCGAACAGAATTAATCTGGGATTAATTATGAGAGAGAAAATTAATCTGGGATTAATTCGTCGAGAAGAGAGAACGCGATTAATTTGGAATTAATCGGCAAAGTAAATTTAATAGTTAAATTGGATTTTACTATTTAATTTATTTATTTGGGCTAAAATAACATATTGGATATATTAATTGAAATTAGATTTCAACACGGAATTAAAATTGGATTTTAATTCATACGAACGAATTATTTTGGAATTAATTCGTAAGCGATTTTCGTAATAATTTTGCGATGCATTATTATTTAATTAAATTGGATTTAATCACATAGCGACAAAAAACTCGTTTAGTCGGATTAAACGAATCGGGCCCAAAGTGTGTTGGAGATGTCAACTTGAATTTTGAATTCAAAGTAGTGGGACCCACTAACTTACATCACACGTCACTTTTGATGTGTGTAGTTGGCATAACATTAAATATTGTATTTAATCAAACCAACCACCAACTTTTGCTTTATGTTTTTGGAAAACACAAAAGAAACTATTCACCTTCTCTTTCATCAAAAAAACTGTGAGCTTCATCTTCTCTCCATGGAATTTTGTTGCAAAATTCTACAAAGCTAGCACTTTAAAGAGTTGATTAAGGTGATAGGGAAACTCACCATTGAGTTGGAAACAACAAATGAAGGCTTTGAGCTTCCAACAAAGAAGGAATTTTTGAAATCCTAAATCTGATCAATGTGAGTATTTCCGTAACTTTCACTTTATTTATTCACACAATAATCACGCTTAGAGATCCTTGGCATGTCTAGGACACTAACAGTGTTGGCATGTGTGAAGTGTATTTTGGAAGTAATTAGTGTAATTAGTTTCCAATTTAATCAATTGTTGATGAGTTGCTATTCTAGAGTGTTATGATCACTCTTATGGCACCTAGAATTTTTCTTGGTTGTTCATATTTGGTGACTTTGATTTGGTGTTGTTGATTAATTAGATTAATCTTGAAAATTGGATTTAAAGCATGAAATTGGGAAATTTCATTTTCTGGATCGATCTGGTAGAACTGGAATTGTTTTGATGAATTTGATGTCTTATGAATGTAATGGATGTGTTTTGGGAGTTGGAACAATTGACGGAACGTGTTTCCGAGTTGAAACAAGCGAAAATAGCCAAAAACGGCGTTACCGGGTGACTTTTGAGTCAATCGGGTGACGGCTGTCCAAACAGTGAGTTCATCACTGTTCGGGCAGCCCATGAACTGCCCTAACACTATTGGAGCTGACCTGGAAAGTTTCCATAAGTGTCGGGTGGTCGGTTCAGTCGAAAACGTGTTTCGCGTCATTTGCGGAAAAACGGTTTTCGTAAAAGTTTCGCGAAGTTTCTATTGAATTTATATCGTTATTTGATATCGAATAAATAGGTTTAGGTGAAATATGAATAAATTATTCATATTAGATATTGAATAATTTATTCGGTAATTTGAAAAAGTTTTAAATTATGATTTCGCCTGAACCGCGCTTCCGCTACGCCCATCGCCCAAAACCCCAACATCTCTCATATCACAGTTCCTTCCCGCCAAATCCGGATCAACCAAAATGACAACTTCCTCAAAAAACTAGATGTCTTTTAGCTTAGTCAGCAAACAAACATACAAAAGTTCCAAAATTCTTGTCCAAAATGATTAATTCTTTGATGTAGTGGAGACATAGATGACGTGATATCACCAACAAATTAATAAATAATATCTATGATTTAATACTCATCTTTTTAGTTATTTTTAAATATTTTAGCACGTGTGATTATAGATTATTAGATTATTGTACGGATGACGTGGTATGTCCATTGTATTTGAGTGTATTTTGTCCAAAACCAATGTATTAGAGTTCATATTTTCTGTTTTTTTGTTTAACTTGGTCCTTATTTTAATTAGAGTAAGGGTGAGTTTGGTAGACGATATTACAGTAAGAGTATATATGGAACAAACGTTGGAGTATAAGATAGCGTATAAAAATAATCTCATATTGTGAGATTATGAATTTGTGAGTCATTAAAGCTCGCATTTAATGGAGCACTTTAACATTAGCGTTAACGCTCATAAAATGCTCACAATCATTTAAAACTCTTGTGCATGGAGAATTCCATTTGCATTTCTTGAAGACATCCATCAAAGATTTGTGCCTTGTGAGAACTTATGGCCGCGCTATTCATTCTGCTGCTGCTTATGCAATGAATGATAAATTTTCGCGGGTTTTGAGCCAGCAGATGGACATTACTCAAATGATCCAAATGCAGACAGGCTAAACTGTTGAAAGGTGAAATTAGTCAGTAAGTTTTGTACATGTTAGTTCCATTTTTTATCGGCAATGTCCGTAATAAAATAAGTTTAATTGAGTTATAATAAGTATTGAAAAACTTGAAGCAATTAGACAGGTATTTGGAAAAGTTGTGCATAAAGATCATACATGCGTTAGTATTGCGTTCGTTGACGCATTCGAACATGTGGCTTTAGTGTCACGTTCATTGTTGGGTTCGAACGAAACTTGGCAGAATGTTCCCGTGCTTGGTGTGTCCTTTAATGCGTTCGAACGAAATATTTCAGAGAACAAGCGTTCAATGTGCGTTCGAGTATGCGTTCGAATGAAACCTTCCAAATAGCACGCGTTCGAACGGATGTGCGGACTGAGTTATTTTGGACGTTTTTTTAACCTATTTTTCTATTGGGAAGCCTATGTTTTGCTCTACCTATGTAAATAACATATAGCCACCTTCCCCAAGAGTTTAAACATATTCCTTCCTTTAAGCCAAAAATATCCATAACTTTCAATCTTCTTGATTTCACCTTGAAGACTCCTTGTTTCTCCTATCTTCTGTATGTTTGGTGAAATCTTTCTTTGATATACCATCAATACAACCAAACCTAACTTCCTAACCCTTCAGAGTTCTCTAGGAGGAAGATTGGCAGTCGAAGTTCCGACGTTCAGAGTTGTAGAGTTGATTCACTTAGAGACTTCAGAGGTTCTGAAGAAAACTGTGGGGTACGGGCTTGAGGAGTTCCTTGAGTTCTTGCAATCTAGATGTATTAGAGTCGGTGGAGTTGCCACCATAGGTCTTTTACCATCGCTGTAAGTATTTCTCTGTTATAGTGGATTTTTGGCTGGTAGCCGAGATACCCGGAGTGATTTTTTTACTCGCACAAGTTTTCCACTTCGTCAAAAAAATTATTGTGTGATTATGTGCGGTTGATGTTTATTTTTTGTTTTATTATTACTTATTGATTTTATATTCTGCAGTATATTATAACTACTTGAATTAAGGTTGTTTATTGATTAATCCATAGTAATAATATTTAGGACTTGTCTTAATTATTGTGTTAATTCAGCATAGGGTCAAAACCTTGGATAAATATGAAATTTCAATTGGTATCAGAGACTGACCGCGATCTTTAACCTGTTTAGCTATGGAACGTAGTCAACCCTTAAATTGTCCCTCATTCTTTGATGAGAGTGAATATTTATATTGGAATGTTCGCATGAGAGTGTTCCTTAATCATTAGATGAGAGGTCTGAATGTTAGTAGAGTACGGGTGGAAACCTCCCGTAGTTATTGTTGATGGGGTCTCTTCTCCTAAAGCTAACTGACATGGACTAAGGATGTGTTTGACGTTAACAACAGTAACAACAAGGCAATTAATTTCATTCATGGTATTGTTTTCTCGGCTGAGTTTAGGAGAATATCAATGTGTGAGATAGTCAAAGATGCTTAGGACATCCTGCAGATTGTGCATGAGGGCACACTGTCTGTTAAAAATAATAGACTTCAGGATCTTATTACTAGGTTTGAGGTCGCTAAAATGAAAGATGATGAGATATTTGATGAATTTTTGTTAATGTCCTAGACATGCCCAATGACTCTACAACATGATTTCGGTGTGTGAATAATCATAATAAGTTACGAAAAATTACTTACAATAAATGGGTGAGTGTTGGAAAATGCTAAGTATCCCAAGATCATTTCAAGCATTGAAAATAAGTGCGAATACAATGAGGGAGTTGCGGAATACTCACATCGATCGGTTGAGCGACGCTTTGACGAACAAAAACCGATTTCTGCTCACTAGACTACTCACGGCAGTGGCTGATTGCAATCCTCATTTTCGGCCATTTGGATCATCTTCGTCAAGCTCCAAGCTTCGTCAAATGATTCTCGGCTCATGGGTGGACTTCCCTATCACCTTCGCATGTCTTTCGGAGTGCTAGCTCTCTTGATTTTTGCCACAAAAACCAAACACTTTGCTTCCCTTTTTTTCATCATGCTCTCGGCAGTTCACTATCAAACCAGAAAGAAAATCATCCCCAAGGGCATGTATGAGATGAAGAGAATGGAGAGAGAGAAGAGTTATTTTGTGTGTTTAGGTTATTATCTTCTAAATGGTAATTGATTTTATTAAAATCATATACACTTTTGCTTTCAAAAGTCAAACTAATGAAATCCAACAACCTTGAGTGTTCCACACTCATACACCAACCAAACAACTCAATCAATCACATCAATCAATCAAGTGTCACATCACTCAAAGTGACATGTGATTTGACGCTCTATGCGACTAACGATTTGACGCTTGATTTGACTTGCGTGCCGCACTCGAATTCGAAATGCGAATGCGCTCGCAAACAATCCCGGGCTCGGGTTCGCTAATTCCAAATTAACGAATTTTCCGTTGCGACGTAATTAAATGATTATGCCTAGCAAAATCACTATTCACATCGCTAACGAATTAATTCTAAATTAACTCGTTCGCCCGAATTAAAATCTAATTTTAATTCCGCGTCGAAATCCAATTTCGTTTAATATATCGAATATATTAATTTATCGATTAATTCCAAATTAATCGTTATCTCTCTTAATGATATTTTATCCCAGATAAAATATCTCCGCAATTAATCCCAGATTAATTTTCTCTTCATCATTAATTAATCCCAGATTAATAAAAGTGCGAGTCATACGTCATCGGTGAATCTTTGGGAAGCGACCCATGAGATCCCCGGATATGTTGGCAGTAAATTCGGTCGTCGGAATATCCAAACACATTAGTACCAAGTACTACGTTTGTACCGATTTACAAGACAATGTTGACTTCTAGCAAAGTGTCATGCCTACCCAATTCTCCAGAAATATCCTTACAGGAATAAAAGATCTATATCAGGCGTAGTATACGTAGTATTGCGTATTTCGATCCAGTATCGGATGATCACATGCAAGGCCTGGGGTGGTACAGTGTCTGCCCCGTACGAAGCATATATCGGATTACGAGAAACTAGTCTCTTTAATATCGGATAATCATGACCAAGTCATATTATCCCGACGGTTGCAACCTTTTAGAGAACCAGTTCTGTATCCCTCCGCGATCATCAACTCCATAAGACTGGAGTGACACTTTCGTCTTGACATCACACCCAATACACTACGATTCTCGATATACCCAGAAGAGGCGTACACAGAAACCGATTAAAGCCCTGGACGACCAAAACCAAAGTATATTGATTGTCGCAAGTATTAGCGGTGCAAGTCTCAGGTTAAGACCAAATACACCTACCCTGATTTTGGATTTCCATAGACACATAGTCATACTACCAATGGAATTCTGATGGGGTCTATCCAGAGCGAAGCTGTTTCCCGTACCATCGGTAAAACACAACCTCCTATTACACTTGCATGAGTATCCTATACCCAAATATATGAGAACTATGTTGTTGTGCCCTCACAACGCGCACAAGTGTAATACTAGTTTTAGGTATTTATCGATGTCCAATCTCGATAATACTCTGACTAGGATATTTAATGATTTATTCTTCGTGGACTGATACTGTCTCATATCATTCTCAATCCAGGAACAAATCATAGGGACCTCCTATCATTTATACATCTAGGTGATCTAATCACAAATGATAAGAGTGCAATCTCCTTTGTCACATAGTTAATTTGTACAACAACACCATGATCTGTACAAATAGTGACGTTATGGGTCATAATTGTCCAACAATCTCCCACTTGGCCTATAGCCAGTCACTCGAGTGTCTGACACCCGAACTATGTACGGTTGGCTCAAATTGCTGAGAAAGGCTTTCGTCAGCGGATTTGTATGATTATCGTCTGATGCGATTTATTCGATCATCACATCGCCACGATGTATGATCCGAACGAATCAGATGAATAGTCGAAGTATATATTGTATCGTTGATGAGACCATTAATTCTTTAGCCTGCGCTGTAGCCTAGCTCAGCTGCTAACAGAACTTTATCTAATCTCATTAGATTTATTATCGACCCAAATGGCTTCTATTGCTGCCTCAGTGCAGCAATAACCCGCATTTGTTGTTTATTCGGCAACGATATCTTGCTTGGAAGATTTCCAGCTCACTGTTCCGTTATTCAAACTATATAGTACCTTTATATGACTTATAGTCATTTTTATCGGTTAGGAAACTTGCAACAGTGATCCCAGTCACTTCAAGTTCTCATTCTCCATAGTTTAAGATAGCATCCTTAGTTCTCTAAGATACTAAAGATGTTCTTAACTTCAATCCAGTGACTATCATTTGGATTGGCCTGATTGTAAATCCATATGCTCAAAGCGTATGAGACACCAGGTCGCGTACATTTTTCAATGTATGATTTCTATGAGAGTATTAACAACTTTAAATCTTTCCCAGAAGATCTTTATTCCTTGAAAAAAAGTTGTTTCTCCCAAGAATTCCACGAAGAATTTTCTCGAAAGCCAAGCTTTCACCGATTATAATTATGGGAATATCATTTCCAAGAAATGACATATTATCATTATTTTATAGGACAGTTATTGTCAGTGCGCTCCCACTAACCCTCTTATATACACAAGAATCATTTCGTTTTGAATTAAATCATAGACCATTATGATTACATCAAAACGATATTTCCAAGAACCTAATGCTTGCTTCAATCCAAACATGGATCGAATAACCCGCAAACCTTGTTTGCTAGTTTGGTACGAAAAAACCGACAGGATGTTGTAAGCATCCTCCAAAAGGTTTCCTTTTCAGGAAAGCGATTTTCCCGTAAAGCTGTCATATTTCATACATGAAACATGCAGCCTTTAGCAAGCATTATCCAAATGGATTTACCGTAGCAACAGGTAAAAGGTTGAATCGTAATCAACACAATATTGATAACGGTACCTTTCCGCTAAAAGCCTAGCTTTATACGTGGGATGTTGCCATCCATGTATATCTTCCTTGAAGACTTATAAGTACCAATAGGCACAATGCCTTCGGTACATCAACTAGTATCCAAAACTTGTTGATACAATGGAATCTTTCGGATTTCATGGCACTTTGCCATAATAGGGAGTCGATATCTTGTATCACTTCCTCATACGTATCAGTTGGTATACCTCAATAAGATAGACATCTTTATGAGGTGAGATCAGAACCCATACCCCAGGTTATTTTCTGACTCTCTCTGACATACGTGGTTCTTGTGTATTCGAAGATTATTGGTTATAGTTTCATCATCATTGATGAACTATTTATGTTCCATTAGGAATTGGTGCCTGGAATAGTATTGCTCCGATTTTCATCGAGTTTTACTATCCTCCCACTTACCACTGCATATCGGTATTCCTCTTAGGAAACCGCATGGTGAGCAACAATCTAATTGTTCTCTGGTAGATGTATAAGTACTATACTTATGGTATCCCTAGGATAACCTACAATGGGCATTTATTATCCAATTTGGGTTCTAGTTTGGGTATCATCCAAACATATGCCCACATACCCAAATATTCAGGAATGAGAAACTTGGGGTTTTTCCTATTCATATCTAATATGATATCTGTCAACAGAGTTTTATGGAACCTTTTTCTAAATAAGTTATGCATGTTGATGCTTATCCGTTGAAGGAAATGGTAGCTCAGAGCGACTCATGATTAACCTTATCATGTCCAACAAAATTCGGTTACTCAGTTCGGACACACTGTCACTTTGACGTGTTCCGGAAGGAGTCCTCATTGAAAGAATACTATAACTTTCAAGTATATTAGAAACTTATTGCTTAAGTATTTTCCATTACGGTCTTACATGACGGTTTAATAATACTTCAGCCGATCTGTTTGTCTATTTGGTGTCGAAACTGTAAAAGTTTACGATTTGTGTTTCAAAGAAACACATAACCATAACGCGATGCCACATCCGTAAAGGTCACGAAATATTCATATCCACATCTAGCCTAGCTAGACATGGGCCCACTTGCTTCACTATGAACTAGGGCTAACAGATTGGTGGCATTTGCACTTTTACGAGTAAAGGTGTTTTAGGCAATTTGCCCAATAAACTAGATTCGTAGACTTTATTTGAATGGATCAAATCAGTCATAATACCCACTCTTCAAAAGTGTGGATATCGATTCTTGTTTAATTGTGTCCCCGGCAACAATGCCACATTTAAGTTTCTTAACTGATCAAATCAGGTTGAGCTATTTGTTTGTCATTTTATCCGTTTGAGATTTATTTATTTCAAAATATAAATACTGTTATTCACATCTAATGTGTTTATCTCAATATCATCTTTATATAATAAAACATTTTAGTGTTCTAGAATATAAAGGTTCACCCGCAGTGGGTTAAACACTGATATGAGATTATGTATCTAGTCAAACTAGTTACATTATAATAGTTTCCAAATTTAGGTACACACCCGAAGGTAGTTCCTAAACTTAGGTATCTACGGTTGAAATAGCGACTTTCGTCCCGTTTCCAATTCACAGATTAAATCTCAACTGAAGTCAATATCCTGCTCATAGCAGATTCTGAACATCAGTATATATTTATGTATCACACTAAGTATTTAAAATCCAATTTTAATACTAATAGTGAATATATTTATGACAAACATATTTGAAGTCAGAGCCTTGCCTGTCTTCAATTCCTGCATGTCTGCCTTGTCCAAACGGCAGTCACGCTTCCGCGATCCCGTTTGCCACATTTTAGGCAGACATTTTGGGATATGTCATTTATCTTCCCAGAAGTTATAATGATTTTCGCCTTTGCCCATTTTCCACATTCTAGAAGCCTTTGGCCAAGCCTTCGCCTTCTAGAATATCGAAGTAAGGTGCGCCTTGCGCTACTTGCCTTTGCAAATTTTGACTTTATCTCCTTGAGAATAGTCATTAACTCTCCAAGTGTTATTATTGCAATTTATAGTACTTCTAAAATCTATATAGATTTATGAAGATCCTTCTTTCTTTTCATACTTTAAGGATCTAATCCTTAGTTCTGATTCAGAAATTAAGGAGTCTATTATGACAAGCTTAATGGATTAAGCACTTAAGTTATCATTACATGATCTTCCAAGATCATGCTCTACTATTTGCTTAACTCTGGGCTTTAGCTAATATGT
>SKCR01040559.1:0-42349 GCA_019454045.1 Zanthoxylum bungeanum | reverse complement strand
ACTTTATCCAAGATAAAGTCTCTCCGTAATTAATCCAAGATTAATCGAGTTTGAATCATACGTCATTGGTGAATCTTCGGGGGAAGCGACCCAAGAGATCTCTGGATATGTTGGCAGTAAATACGGCCGTCAGATTATCCGAACACGTACGTACCAAGTACTACGTTTTTACCGATTTACGAGACAAGGTTAGCCTCTAGCAAAACGCCATGCCTACCCAATTCTCCAGAAATATTCTTATTGGAATATAAGATCTATAACATGCGTAGTATACCGTAGTATAGTGTTTATCGAACCAGTATCGGATGATCACATGTAAGGCCTGGGGCTGGAGATGTGTCTGCCCCGTACGATACACATATCGGACATCAAGCAACCAGTCTCTTTGAATCGGATAATCCTGACCTAGTCATATTATCCCGATGGTTGCAACCATTATAGAGTACTAGTTCTGTATCCCTCGCGATCATCATCTCCATATGTCTGAAGTGATACTTCCATCTTGACATCACATCCAATACACTACGATTCTCGATAAACCCAGAAGAGGTGTACACAGAACCCGTTAAAGCCCTGGACCACCAAAAACTAAAGTTTACCGATTGTCGTAAGTACTAGCGATGCAAGTCTCGGGTTAAGATCATATGCACCTACCCTGAAGCGGACTCCCATAGACACGCGGACATACTACCAATGGGATTCCGCGGGGTCTATCCAGAGCGAAGCTGTTTTCCGTACCATCGGTAAAAACACAACCTCCTACCGCACTTGCATAAGTATCCTATACTTAAATAGATGAGAACTATGCCGTTGTGCCCTCACAACATGCACAAGTGCAGTACTAGTCTATTCCGCATTATCGATGTCCAATCTCGATAATACTACGACTAGGGATATTTAATGATTAAACCTTTATGGATTGATACCGTCTCATATCATCACAATCCGGAACTAATCATTGGGACTCTTACCATTTATATCAAAGTAAATAAATTACAAAACGGTAAAAGGCAATTTCATTACTACATAGTTAATTTTGTACAATAATACAATATCATTTACAAAATAGTGACGCTATGGGTCATAACTGTCTAACAATATAAATAAGACTCGCATATCCACACTTTCAAAGAGTGGGTACTTGGACGGATTTGATCCAAATTCATATGACGTCTGCGAATCTTGCTTATTAGGCAAAATGCCTAAATCACCTTTTAGCGGTAAAGTGTACGCGCCACCAAACGGTTAGCCCTTGTTCATAGTGATGTTTGTGGGCCCATGTCTAGCCAGGCTAGAGGTGGATATGAATACTTCGTAACCTTACGGATGATGCATCACGTTATGGTTATGTGTATCTTATGAGACACAAGTCGGAAACTTTTGAGAAATTCAAAGAGTTTCGACACGAAGTTGAAAAACAGACCGGTAAAAGTATTAGGACATTACGGTCGGACCGTGGTGGTGAATACTTGAGCAATGAGTTTCTTGACTACTTGAAAGAATATGGTATTCTTTCACAGTGGACTCCTCCCAGAACACCGCAATTAAATGATGTGTCCGAACGGAGAAATCGAACCTTGTTAGACATGGTAAGGTCTATGATGAGTCGTACTGAGCTACATATTTCCTTCTAGGGATATGCATTAAACAGTGCAATACTTATTTTGAATAAGGTTCCGTCAAAGTCTGTTCAACAGACTATGTATGAGATATGGACAGGAAAGAAACCGGGTTTCTCATTCCTGAAGATTTGAGGTTGCTGGGCATACGTCAAACGTTTGGAAGGTACCAAACTTGAACCCAAATCGGATAAATGCCTTTTTGTGGGATATCCTAGGGAACCTAAGGATATTACTTCTATCACCCACGAGAGAACAACGTTTTTGTTGCTCTACATGTGGTTTTATTTGAGAAGGAATTCTTAAATGCAGTGATAAGTGGGAGGAAAGTAGAACTCGATGAAAATCAAAGTGATATTGTTCCTGACATAGAATCCTTAACGGAATATGAACAGTTCATCAGGGGATGAAGCTGTACCACAATCTTCGAATACACAAGGACCACGTAGGTCGGAGAGAGTCAGGAAACAACCTGAGAGGTATGGGTTTCTAATCTCACCTCATGTGGATATCAATCTCATTGAGGAAAACGAGCCGGCTACGTATGAGGAAGCGATACAAGGTATCAACTCCGGTTTATGGCATGATGCCATAAAGTCCGAAATGGATTCCATGTACACCAACCAAGTTTGAAAACTGGTTGATTCACCAGAAGGCGTAAAGCCTATTGGATGCAAATGGGTCTTCAAGAAGATGACCGACATGGATGGCAACAAACAAACGTACAAAGCTAGGCTTGTGGCGAATGGGTATCGTTAACGACATGGTGTCGATTACGATGAAACTTTCTCACCCGTCGCCATGATTAAATCCATTCGGATAATGCTTGCTATTGCTGCATATTTCGATTTCGAGATATGGCAGATGGACGTCAAAATCGCTTTACTTAACGGAAACCTGTTGGAGGATGTTTATATGCAACAGCCTGACGATTTTGTCGTGCCTAAACATGCAAATATGGTTTGCTAGTTAAATCGGTCCATTTATGGACTGAAGCAAGCGTCGTGTTCTTGGAACCAACGTTTTGATGAGATCATAAAAGAATATGATTTCGTTTAAAACGATGATGATCCTTGTGTATACAAGAAGGTTAGTGGGAGCGCACTGACTTTCATTGTTCTTTATGGTGACGATGTATTACTTATGGGCAATGACATTCCCATGTTAACATCGGTGAAAAATTGACTTTCATTAAAATTCTCCTTGAAAGATCTGGGAGAAGTAGCCTTTATTATGGGAATAAAGATCTACCGGGATAGATCTAGAAAGCTGCCTGGACTCTCCCAGAGCACATATATTGACAAAGTGTTGAAGAGATTCAACATGGATCAGTCTAATAGGGGACTATTGCCAGTGTCACATGGCGTCACTCTATCTAAGGACATGTGTCCTAAAACTCAAGATGAGAGAGACAGCATGAGTCGGATACCATTCACCTCGGCAGTCAGATCGATCATGTATGCCATGATATGTACAAGACCTGATGTCTCCTATGCTTTGAGAATGTGTAGTCGCAAGCAGGCCGATCCAGGTGAAGGTCACTGGATTGCGGTTAAGAATATCCTTAAGTATCTTAGACGAACTAAGGATGTTTTCTTAATCTATGGAGATAGAGAACTTGAGGTAACTGGGTATACCGATGCAAATTTCCAAACCGACAAAGACGACTTCAAGTCGTAATCCGGGTACGTATTTTGTTTGAACAACGGAGCAGTAAGCTGGAAATCTTCCAAGCAAGAGACTGTTGCCGATTCAACAACTGAAGCGGAGTATATTGCTGCAACTGAAGCAGCAAAAGAGGCAGTTTGGATCCGATAATTCCTAATTGGATTAGGAGTAGTTCTGTTAGCAGTTGAGCCCATTTCATTGTATTATGACAATAACGGGGCTATAGCGCAGGCTAAGGAACCACGATCTCATCATCAATCCAAGCATGTTCTTCGTCGTTTCCATCTGATTCGTGAGATCATACATCGTGGCAATGTGAAGATCGAGAAGGTCGCATCAGAGGACAACATAGCAGATCCACTGACGAAAGTTATACCTCAGCAAAAGTTTGAGCGACATGTAAATAGTTCAGGTATTAGATGCTTGAGTGACTGGCTATAGGCCAAGTGGGAGAATGTTAGAAAGTTATGACCCATAGCGTCACTATTTGTAAAAGACATTGTGTTTTTGTATAAATTAATTATGTAGCAATGGAAATTGCCTTTATCATTTCGTAATTAGATTACTTAAATGTGTGAATGATGAAAGTCCTTATGATAAGTTTCGGATTGAGATGATATGAGACAGTATCAATCCATGACGGTTTAATCATTAAATATCCATAGTCGTAGTATTATCGAGACTGGACATCGATAATGCAGAACAGACTAGTATCGTACTTGTGCGTGTTATGGAAGCGTAATAGCATAGTTCTCATATATTTAAGTATTGGATACTTATGCAAGTGTGGTAGGAGGTTATGTTTTACCGATGGTACAGAAAACAGCTTCGCTCTGGATAGACCCCATAAATCCTATTGGTAGTATGACAATGTGTCTCTGGGAGTCCGTATCAGGGTAGGTGTATTTGGTCTTAACCTGAGACTTGCATCGCTAGTACTTACGACAATCAATACGCTTTGGTTTTGGTCGTCCAGGTCTTTAACAGGTTCTGTGTACACCTCTTCTGGGTTTATTGAGAATCTTAGTGTATTGGGTGTGATGTCAAGACGGAAGTATCACTTCAGTCATATGGAGATGATGGTCACGTAGGGATACAGAACTAGTTCTCTAAAAGGTTGCAATCGTCGGGATAATATGACTAGGTCATGATTATCCGATAATAAAGAGACTAGTTGCTTGTGATCCGATATATGCTTCGTACAAGACAGACATTATTCCAGCCTCAGGCCTTGCATGTGACATCTGATACAGGATCACGAGATACACAATACTATGTATACTATGCCTGACATAGATTATATATTCCATGAAGAATATTTCTGGAGAATTGGGTAGGCATGGCGCTTTGCTAGAAGATAATCTTGTCTCGTAAATCGGTAAGAACGTAGTACAAGGTACGTACGTGTTCAGATAGTCCGATGACCGGATTTACTGCCAACATATCCAGGGATCTCTTGGGTCGCTTCCCAAAGATTCACCGATGATGTATGATTCGAACTTTATTAATCTGGGATTAATAGCGAAGAGACTTTATCTGGGATAAGTACTATTTGAAGAGAGAGAATGATTAATTTGGAATTAATCGATAAAATAATATATTCGATATATTATACGAAATTGGATTTCGACGCGGAAATAAAATTGGATTTTAATTCGGGCTAGCGAATTGATTTAGAATTAATTCGCAAGCGACGTGAATAATAATTTTGCTAGGCATGATTATTTAATTAAATTTGATTTAATTACGACGCAACGTAAAACTCGTTAATTCGGAATTAGCGAAACTGAGCCTGAAATGTGTTTGCAACGCAACTTCAATTTTGAATCAACTGCGGCCACAAGTCACATCGCGAGTCACATCACTTGTCACTTTAGTGATAGATGTCAAGTCATCTTTTTGGTGAGTGACATGTAGTCACTATTCATGATAGAAGTTGGTGTGGGCTTTTAATGCAAATTTGGAGCCAAAACTTTGGTTTTTTTTTTGAAAGGCTAATACCAAATTTTTGGTAATAGATTTTGTATAATTGTTTTTAGAAAACAAGAACACAAAATCAAAGCAAAACTCTCTCTCCCAAAATTGCCAAAACCGTGAGCTCTCTAAGGGGAAAGGAAATCATTTTCATTCTTCCATCTTGCTAGCACATTAGAGAATCAATACAAGGTGATAGGGAAAATCGAACTAAGAGCTTGGAATCCATTGAAGCTTGGAGCTTGGTCATCTTCATCAACAAAGTCACCTTGGCCGAATACATCAAGTAAGGAGAAAGTTTTGTTGATCATCACATCCAAATGCCATTCAATGTAAGTGTGATTCCGCCACTCTTCGTTGCGTATTCATTCTATTTATATGCTTATATTGATCTTGGGACCACCCTAGAAACCAACAATTAGACCATGATGAAAATACTTAAGCAATAAATCTCTCGAATATTTGAAAGAGTATAGTATTCTTTCATAGTGGACTCCTCTCGGAACACCTCAATTTGACGGTGTGTCTGAACAGAGAAACCGGACCTTGTTGGACATAGTAAGGTTAATCATGAGTCGCTCTGAGCTAACATTTTCCTTCTAAGAGATACGCATTAAACAGTGCAAAAATTATTTTGAATAAGGTTGCATGAAAATCTATTAGACAGACATCATATTAGATATGAACAGGAAAGAAACCAGGTTTTCTCATTCCTGGAGATTTAGGAATGCTAGGCATATGTTTGGATGATACCAAACTAGAACCCAAATCGGATAAGTGCCTAATTTGTGGGTTATCCTCGGATAACCAAAGTATAGTACTTATACAACTCACAAGAGAACAATGTAATTGTTGCTCTCCATGCGGGTTTCCTAAGAGGAATACCTATATGCAGTGGTAAGTGGGAGGAAAGTAAAACTCGATGAAAATTGGAGTAATATTATTCCAGGCACCGAGTCCTTACTGGAACACAAACAGTTCATCAAGGATGAAATTGTACCATAATCTTTGAATACATAAGAACCGCGTAAGTCAGAGACAGTCATAAAACAACCTGGGAGGTATGGGTTTCTGATCTCACCTTATAAAGATGTCAATCTTATTGAGGAACACGAACTGACTATGTATGAGGAAGTGATACAAGGTATCGACTCCTTTTATGGCAAAGTGCCATGATATCCGAAATGGATTCCATGTATACCAAATAAGTTTGGACACTAGTTGATGTACCGGAAGGCATTGTGCTTATTGGTACTATATAAGTCTTCAAGGAAGACATACATGGATGACAACATACCAATGTACAAAGCTAGGCTTGTAGCGAAAAGGTATCATTATCAACATTGTGTCGATTACGAAGAAACCTTTTACTCGTTGCCATGGTTAAATCCATTTGGATAATGCTTGCAAATGCGGCATGTTTCATTTATGAAATGTGGCAGCAGAACGTCAAAATCATTTTCCTTAAACGGAAACCTTTTGGAGGATATTTACAACATCCTGATGATTTTTTGGTACCGAAACAAGCAAACAAGGTTTGCAAGTTCATTCGATCCATTTATGGATTGAAGCAAGCATTGCGTTCTTGGAACTATCTTTTTGATGTAATCATAATGGTATATGATTTAATTCAAAATGAAAAATGATTCTTGTGTATATAAGGAGGTTAGTAGGAGCGCACTGACAGTGAATGTCCTACATAATGATGATTTATCATTTCTTGGAATTATATTCTCATAATACAATCGGTGAAAGCTTGGCTTTCATGAAAATTTTCCGTAGAATACATGGGAGAGACAACCTTTATTCTAGGAATAAAGATCTACTAGGATAGATCTAAAAGTTATTGGCACTCTCCGAGAACTCGTACAATAAAATAAATGTACGCGACCTGGTGTCTCATGTGCTTTGAGCATATGGAGTCACAATCAGGCCAATCCAAGTGATATTCATTGGATTGATGATAAGAACGTCCTTATGTATCTTAGATGATCTAAGGATGCTTTCTTAAGCTATGGAGAAGGAGAACTTGAAATGACTGGGTTCACTATTGTAAGTTTCCTAACCGATAAAAACGACTAGCTGTATAGTTTGAATAACTGAACAGTGAGCTGGAAATCTTCCTAGCAAGATATTGTTGCCAAATAAACAACAAAAGAGGAATATTGCTGCAACCGAGGCAGCAATAGAATCACTTTGGATCTATATAATCCTAATTGGATTAGGAGTAGTTCTGTTAGCAGCTGAGCTAGGCTATAGCACATGCTAAAGAATTAATGGACTCATCAACGATCCAAGTATATACTTCAACTATACATCTACTTCGTTCGGATCATACATCGTGGCGATGTGATGATCGAATAAATCGCATCAGATGATAACCTTGCAAATCCGCTGACGAAAGCAGTTTCTCAACAAAATTTTGAGGGACTCGTACATAGTTCAAGTGTAGGACACTTGAGTGATTGTCTATAGGCCAAATGGGAGATTGTTGGACAATTATGACCCATATCATCACTATTTGTACAGAACATTGTGTTGTTGTACAAATTAACTATGTGACAAAGGAAATTGCTCTTTTATCATTTGTAATTGGATTACCGGGATATATAAATGATAAAAGTCCATATGATTAGTTCTGGATTAATAAGATATGAGACAATATTAATCCACTGAGGTTTAATCATTAAAATATCCCGAGTCATAGTATTATCGAGATTGGACATCGATAATGCAGAATAGACTAATATTGCACTTGTGCACGTTGTAGGAGCATAACGACATAGTTCTCATATATTTGGGTATTGGATACTCATTCAAGTGTAATAAGAGGTTGTGTTTATCGATGGTACAGAAATAGCTTCGCTCTGGATAGACCCCTCGGAATTCCATTGGTAGTATGACTATGTGTCTATGGAAGTCCGAATCAGGGTAGGTGTATTTGGTCTTAACTTGAGACTTGCATCTCTAATACTTGCGACAATCAATATACTTTGGTTTTGGTCATCCAGGACTTTAACAGGTTCTGTGTACGCCTCTTCTGGGTGTATTGAGAATCGTAGTGTATTGGGTGTGATGTCAAGATGGAAGTATCACTCCAGTCATATGGAGATGATGATCACGCACGATACGGAACTAGTACTCTTTAGTACTGCAGTCAACGGGAAAATATGACTAGGTCATGATTATCCGATTATAGAGACTAGTTACAAGAGATCTGATATATGCTTCGTACTGGGCAGACACAATTCCAGCCCCAGGCCTTGCATGTGACATCTGATACTGGATCGCAATACGCAATACTATGTATACTACGCCTGATATAGATTATATATTCCTTTAAGAATATTTCTGGAGAATTGGGTAGGCACGGTGTTTTGCTAGAAGCCAACCATGTCTTGTAAATCGGTTAAAACGTAGTATTAGGTACGTACGTGTTCGGATAGTCGGACGACCGGATTTACTATCGACATATCCGGGGATCTCATGGGTCGCTTCCCGAAGATTCACTGATGACGTATGACTCGTACAATATTAATCTGGGATTACTTATAAGAGAGAGAAAATTAATATAAGATTAATTACGGAGATATTTTATCTAGGATAAAATATTATTTAAAAAGAGAGAACGATTAATTTGGAATTAATCGATAAAATAATATATTCGATATATTATATGAAATTAGATTTCGACGCGGAATTAAAATTGGATTTTAATTCTGGAAAACGAGTTAGTGGGGCCCACAAGTCACATCACGCGTCACATCACTAGTCAACTTTATCACTTTAATGTGATGGAAGTTGTTGGTAGGTTGTTGAGTGTGAAACACACTAGTGTGATGGCTTGAAAGACATTTACAATTTTTATTATTTTTGGTATTTGACTTTCATTTTTGTGTAATTAGATTACAAATCACAAAATAGCACACATTTTCTCTTCTCTCTCTCTCTCTCACGGCATTCTTGCCATTTTTCCTCTCAATTTCTTGGCTTGGCCGAGAACAACAAAAAGCAAAGGGAGATTTATTGGCAAAATTTCCAAGGTGCTAGCACACTAAAGGAGTCCTACAAAGGTGATAGGGAAACCCATTCATGAGCATGGAATCCATTCACAAAGCTTGGAGTTTGAAGATCATCCATGGAGGATCTTGGCCGAAAGTCATGAAGAAAAAAAATTATTGTGTTCGTCACATCCAAAAGCCGATCAAAGTGAGTATTTTCGCAACTTTACTTTGATGTATTCACACTTTTCATCGCTTAATATGATCTTGGTTTGACCTAGAAAACCCAACATGAGTACCACAACCAGAATCAAAAATCTAATTTTAAAACTAGAAGTAGACATGTTTATTTCAATAATAAACATACTTGAAGTCGGCGCCTTGCCCGCTTTGATTTCCTTCATATGCGCCTTGTACTAATGGCAGTCACGCTTCTAGTGACCCCGTTTGCCACATTGTAGGTAGACATCTTGGGATTTGTCCTTAGCCTTCCCAGAAGACTTTGATGATTTAGCCTTACCCTTCTTCTTCTTCTTCTTCTTCTTCTTTACGCCTCCAGTAGCCTTTGGCTAAGCCTTGGCAAACTGAGATGTCGAAGCGAAGTACGCCTCATGCTTTTTGCCTTTCAAAAGCTCTTTTTTGCTTCATGCAGCATTGCCATCAACTCTCCAAGAGTATGGTCTTGGTTCATCATATTATAGTTCATGATGAACCCGCTCCAGCTGTCAGGAAAAGACTTCAAGATCAAATCTATAGAAGTCTCAGCCTCAAAGGTTATGCCTAGCTGACCCAGCTGTTTGATATCAGTATTCATCTGTGACACATGGTGCTCGACAGATGTACCCTCTGACATTCGAGAGCGAAAGAGCTTCTTTTACAATTCATACGTTTGCGATCTAAGGTTAGATCGATGAATGTCCTTCAATTTTGCCATCATAGTATAGGGATCCAATCCCTTGTTCTGGCGACAAAATTGAGGGGTCATTGCAGCGAGCATGAAGGATTGAGCAGTTGAGTTGTCATCGCTTTGAGTCTTCCAAAGCTCAAGCTCAAACGGCTGCTCAATTCCGGGCTTAGGCCCGAGAGGTCTCTCTATCGTATAGAGCATCTTCTCGACCCCGAGGACAATCCTGAGGTTCATATCCCAGTCAGGAAAGTTCGCACCATTAAAGACATTTTCGCCCATGATAATGTCCCTAACGTTGATCTTTCCGGCCATCTTAATTGAAATAGTCTAACTATTCAATTAATGATTTTTGGGTACAGTCCAACTGTTACAATAAAAATAATAAAATATGAGTCCAACTAATAAATATATAAAATGATGAAATAATTTGAAAGCAAGTATTTGGCAAGTATTTGAATGAAATTGCAAATTCAATACTAGCCTCCAACTAATTTTCGACGAGCCTCTAACCATATCTTGAGTACTCGAGAAACCTATTTTCATAGTGGGTTAGGATCCCGTTAAATAACACACAACCTTGACTTTGGCCAACAAGTTGTATGATATTTAACTAGGTAGATCTCTAAGATCAATTGTATCTCATCCAATTCCTAGATCCGGTTGGTGGACCCCCAAGTCCGAAACATATATACAATATATATGCCAATATATCCAATATATTTTCCTAACCTTTTCCTCTGAATCAACTAAGCCTTGGCTATGGGTCAACAAGCTTTATGATTACAGTTAAGCGGGACCCATTAACAGTGGGAAAGCTTCATAATTCACGTCGATGAACAAGAAGTGATCTTGACTTTGGACAACAAATCACAACTTGCCCAAGACATGCGATATGGAACAAAGCTTTTATGGTTCAAACACATCCGTGATGGACATTGATCTTGACTTTGGCCAACAAACCAATGCCAATCTTGGATCTTGAGAGAGAACCACTCAATGGAAGGAATTCGCTTAATATTAGTTTGAGGGTTTTTCACGTAAATTGGCAACCAATTTATTATTTTTGATTAGGTCTCATCATACACCCTTAAGCATGCATTCTAAAAGCATAATAAGGCGCAAATTAAAATAATACTGATATGCGGATGGATATTCAACAATTGTTCCTAGAACAAATCTCTCCATTTTCTCTCCCCGACCAACATTATTCTAACTTCTACCCAATTACATAATACAATAAAGAAACCTCATTAACATTTAGGGGAATTGGTGATAAAAGAATTAAAAAGAGTCAAGAGATAAAGGCTGGACACGTAGGTCCAATTTAATAAATTCTAAATTTATTACAACAATTTCCAAAATTGCCCTCACCCATCTAATATCCATTTGATATACATTATTCATACAATACATCCATGTATTCACACAAAGTATGTTATTCAATCAATCTAATCCAATTAATTAATCTTTGAATTAAATGATCATCCAATGTTCAAACAACGATTTGATTTGCGCGAGTCCAACTCGTTTAAGAATAAGTACTCAAAGTGCATATTCTTCAATTATATCGAACTAAAATTTTAAATCCAATTTGATTTGTATTCAATACTAATTCTTATTAATTCCAAATTAAATAATGACACTTTATTAATGTGCCTTTACGACTTAGATTCTAAATCTAATCTTAATGGGTCTCAAAGGCTCAATTAACATCCAATGTCAATTTAATTAAAGTCCAATGGGCTTTTAATTAATTCATAAGGCATGGGCTTTGGCTCATATGGGTCAAACCCAAATGCCAAGGCCCAATAAAGGAATCACCCAATTTGCCATAAAATTAATTTCGGCCCATTAGGCCCAATTAAATTTAAAAGGCCCATTTATTATATTTGAACTTTATGGAATGGTTTTAGGCCCATTTTGGATCCAATCTAATTGTCCTAAACCAACTTGGCCCAACCAAGTCCATAAGGCCCAAATATAACAACATTAGCCCAATTCCAAATTAAAGACTAATTTATTAAATTACAATATTCCAAATATCATAATTTTTTAATTAAAGTGTATAACCATAATTAATTAGTCAAATTAACATTTCCAAAACACCAAATTAATTAATTAATCATGCTTTTTCATTTTCAATACATGTCCAACATAACTGAAGAAAAATCAACTCATACATGCTTCTTCAAGCTCACGACAATATAGCAATTATATATCTAAAGTTGATTTCATTCCAATTAAATCACAAATCAATATATCTCATGCATTTAAACACATCCAATGGTCTAAAAAACAAAATCACCATGAGCTATAAGGGTTCAATGTTTCAGTCATCATAAAGAATTAGGGAAAAATTATCTAATCAATTTTTATCCAAATTAATCATGCATAACTCTAAGTTATCATAATCTAAGCATAACCAAACATTCAATTTGAAGATATCATGTTCAAATCACAAAATCCCCAAAATAAAGTCTATGAACCCTAATTCATTTAATGCTTAAAATTGCTCTGATACCATTGTTGGGTTCTCCTAGAACATGCCAAGGATCTATTAAGCATAAAATTGTGTGAATTAACAAAGTAAGTTGTGGAAAAATACTCACTTTGATCGGCTAAGTAGGATGTGGAGATAACAAAAATTTTGACCTCCTTTGTGTAGTGCTCCAAACTCTCCTTTGTATAAATGGTTTAACTCCAAGCTTGATCTTTGAATTCCAAACTCAAGGGGATAGTTTCCCTATCACATTTTTAGACTCCTTTGTGTGCTAGCAATGGAAGAAATTGCAACAAAATATTCCCTATGTCAAGAAGCAACTCTCGGCATTTGATGATGAAAGGAGAAGGACGGTTTTCACGCCAAAAGCAAGAAGAGAGAATGAGTGATGTGTTTCAATTTTGTTTAATGTATATTTGATTTCAAAAATCAAAAAACATTTTCAAAAGTCAAGTAGGTAAAAGTCTTTCACAAGTCTAACTTGTGTAACTTACAAGTTACCAACTAATATGCTCACTAACTTCTATCACCATAAAGTAAATAATTGACTAGTGATGTGACTTGATGTGGGCCCCACTTAATTCAAAATCCGAGTGGGCCCGCAAAACACATATCGGGCTCGGGTTCGTTAATTCCGAATTAACGAATTTTCCGTTGCTACTTAATTAAATCAAATTTATTTAAATAATAATGCCTCGTAAAACTATTACGAAAGTCACTCGCGAATTAATTCTAAATTAATTCGTTCGCCTGAATTAAAATCCAATTTTAATTCCTCTTTGAAATCTAATTTCATTTAATATATCAAATATATTATTTAATCGATTAATTCCAAATTAATCATTCTCTCTCTACTATTTGAATTTTATCCAAGATAAATTCTTTCCGTAATTAATCCTAGATTAATTTTCTCTCTCTCATAATTAATCCCAGATTAATTATGTTCGAGTCAGACGTTATCGGTGAATCTTCAGGAAGTGACCCATGAGATCCCTGGATATGTTGGTAGTAAATTCGGTCGTCGGACTATCCGAATACGTGCGTACCTCGTACCACGTCCTTACCGATTTACAAGACACGATTGGCTTCTAGCAAAGCACCGTGTCTACCCAATTCTCCAGAAATATTCTTTAGGGAATATATAATCTATAACAGACATAATATACTAAGTATTGCGTATTGCGATCCAGTATCGGATGTCACATGTTAGGCCTGGGGCTGGAATTGTGTATGCCCCGTACGAAGCATATATCGGATCACTAGAAACTAGTCTCTTTAATTGGATAATCATGACCTTGTCATATTATCCCAATAGTTGCAACATAATAGAATACCAGTTCTGTATCCATGCGTGATTATCATCTCCATATGACTGAAGTGATACTTCCATCTTGACATCACACCCAATACACTACGATTCTCAATAAACCCAGAAGAGGCGTACACAGATGCTGTTAAAGCCCTGGACGACCAAAACCAAAGTCTACTAATTGTCGCAAGTATTAGCGATGCAAGTCTCAGGTTAAGACCAAATACACCTACCCTGATGCGGATTCCCATAGACACATAGTCATACTACCAATTGGATTTAATGGGCTCTATCCAGAGCGAAGCTGTTCCCGTACCATCGGTAAACAGAACCTCCTATTACACTTGCATGAGTATCCAATACCCAAATATATGAGAACTATGTCATTACGCTTCTATAACGCGCACAAGTGTAATACTAGCCTATTCCGCATTATCGATGTCCCGTCTCGATAATACTATGACTAGGGATGTTTAATGATTAAACCTTTAGTGGATTGATATTGTCTCATACCTTATAATCTGGAACTAATCATAAGGACTTTTATCATTTATATATACAAGTAATCTAATTACAAAATGATAAAATGGAAATTTCCTTTGTCACATAGTTAATTTGTACAAAAACCACAATGTCTTTTACAAATAGTGATGCTATGGGTCACAATTGTCCAACACCATGTTGGCCTCTGATGTTATACTTTAACCTGCTGACAAGTGAGGCATCTTGCAACAAACTCTGCTACATCCTTTTTCATACCATCCCACCAATAGAGATCCTTAAGATCATAGTACATTTTAGTAATTCCAGGATGCATGGTATATGATGAGGTTTGAGCTTTCTCCAACAGTGAATGTCTCAATTCTTGATCTGGGGAAACCAAAATCCTGTGTTTCTTCCTAAGGTGACCCTAATTTTCTATGTAATACTCACATTCGCCCCTCGTTCCAATCTATCATGATCTGTTGAATCTCAAGATCTGCCTCTTGGGCAATTCTGATCTCATCTACCAATGTGGACCAGACTTGTATTTGTGCCAGCAATGCTCTATGAGTAGTTATTTAAAGATTCATTCCATCCAAAATATATTTCTGCATTTGTCTAACTGGATGCCACCTTCCGACCTGTAAATGGGCTAAACTTCTCATAAACTTTCGGCTTAAAGCATCTGCTACTACATTAGCCTTACCAAGTTGATATTGAATTGAACAATCATAATCTTTTAGCAACTTAATCCATCGCATATGCCTTAGATTAAGATCTTTTTGACTTTGTATGTATTTGAGACTTTTATGGTCAGTGAAATACTCAATGTTTTCACCGTACATGTAATGCCTCCATATCTTCAAGGAAAATATTATTACCGCCATCTCTAAGTCATAAGTGGGGTAATTCTATTCATAGGGCTCTAAATGCTTGGAAGCATAGGCAATAACTTTCCATTTCTGCATCAACACACATCCCAATCCCACTCTAGAGGCATCACAATACACCATAAAGATCTCGTCGGCAAGGCTAAAACAAGAGCGGTAGGCAATCACCGTTTAAGTTCCTGAAAGCTCTTATCACAAGCCTCTGTCCACTCAAACTTTACATTATTCTACATGA
Source organism: Zanthoxylum bungeanum (assembly GCA_019454045.1). Classification (NCBI taxonomy): domain Eukaryota; kingdom Viridiplantae; phylum Streptophyta; class Magnoliopsida; order Sapindales; family Rutaceae; genus Zanthoxylum; species Zanthoxylum bungeanum. Next base: position 26,763 of record SKCR01040559.1, on the reverse strand, counting down.
ACCGTGTTATTGGATTAGTTATTTTGGAGGAGTATACCATGAATCTCCGATAGTATCTTGCTAACCCCAGGAAACTACGAATCTCTGTCACACTGGTAGGTCCGTGCCAATTTTGAATGGCTTCTACCTTATGGGGATCTACACTGATTCCTTCTTTCGATACCACATGCCCCAGAAATACCACACTAGTCAACCAAAACTGACATTTTGAGAACTTGACATATAACTTATGTTCCCTCAGTGTTTGTAACACTTGGTGCAAATACTTTGCATGCTCCTGCTGACTACGTGAGTACACCATAATATCATCAATGAAAACTATCACAAACCGATCTAGAAAGGGTCTGAACACCCTATTCATCAAATCCATGAAAGCGGCGGGGGCGTTAGTCAGGCCAAACGATATTACCAAAAACTCATAATGCCCATATCTGGTCCGAAAAGTTGTCTTCGGCACATCTCTCTCCATAATCTTCAATTAATGATATCCTAACCAATGATCAAACTTTGAGAAACATTGCACTCCCTGCAACTTGTCAAATAAGTCATCAATATTTGGTAACAGATACTTATTCTTGATCGCTACCTTATTCAGTTGTTGGTAATCTATGCACAACTGAAGTGTTCCATCCTTCTTCCTAACAAACAACACTGGAGCGCCACAAGGGGACACACTAGGACGAATGGAACCATTATCCAGCAAATCTTGCAATTGTGCCTTCAATTCCTTGAGTTCTGCAAGGGCCATCCTAAATGGAGGAATCGATATAGGTTTCTTGCCTGGAACTATATTTATAAAGGATTATATCTCTCTATCTCATGGTAAGCCTGACAACTCATCTAGGAAAATATCAGGATACTCCCTTACCACTAAAATTTTCTCAAAGCCTTTCTCTTCCACTCTGTTATTCGTTACATAAGCTAAATAACCCACGTTTTACTTTTGAATGAGCTTACGCGCATGCATTGCTGATATCAAGTTATGAGGCACTACACTCATATTCCCCTGATAAACTTTACTGGTTTTTTGGGATTGTGCAAAGTGACAGTCTTCTTCTGACAATCTAATACCGTGTGGTGCGCTGTTAACAAGTCTATCCCCAATATAATATCAAATCCCAAAATGCTTAACACCACTAAATCGATGCAATACATGTGTCCATCAACCTCAATTGGACAAGCCCTCACTCTATGTGTAACCTTTATAGGATCTTCTACTGGTGTGGTTATGGTGAGGGTTGAATCTAATGGCTTTGTATCTCTACCCAAGTATATCAAAAAGTACGATGATAAGGAATGAGTAGCTCTTGAATCAAATAATATTCTAGCCCTGAACCAATTGGTAATGTACTTGTGATGACTACATTAGATGAATGAGCATCATGAGGCTTAAGAGTATACACTCTTCTTTGAGCTCTACTAGAATAAGCGTGTCCTCGGTCACCCACTGATTGACCTTTTCCTTTAGCTGTCTGACCCACATCAACTGATCTCTGCTCTCTATAGGACACATAAATCGGTGAAGCTGTCCGGGCTCGCGGCCCGATCAGGAGTATGGAGTAGCCCGCGAAGGACTAAATCGGAAAATAAAGGAATAGCCACCCAGCGTGAACTGGGAAATGATTTAAGGCTGCACTCACCCCTCGCAAGGAAGACCTCAAACCGTTGGTTTCAAAATGGTCCCTTACTTATGTCACTTGTAATGAACAGATTTATGCAATAACCTAACCAAGTCTATGCAACATACACATGCAAGATTAACTAATATCTAAGTTTACACACATAGGAATAGACAAAATAGAAGCGAGCACGCAATCTCATGAACATATAAAATAGATAAATTCAGAAAGATAAATAAATAATAATGGTAAAAGCATAAATATTAAAGAGAGATAATTAAACATATGATACAGAAAGGAATAACTAAAGAGACAAGCATGCATAAAACATGATGAAGGAATCTGTCCAGTGTGTGCACGTTCGTGTAGCATTCGTAAGCACGTTCGAACGGTAAATAGAATGCACGCGTTCGAGTAGCGTTCAGAAATGTGTTCGAACGGGATGAGCCCGAATGTATGCGTTCGAGTAGCGTTTGATAATACGTTCGAACGGGCTGAGGCAGAATACATACGTTCACGTAGCGTTTGATAACACGTTCGAACGGGATCACTAAAATGACATCTATAATCACATAAACACATGCATGAGTGTTTCCCCAAGCGGTACGTGGAGTTGTATCCCAAGTACATACCACACTATCGTCCATTCGGATTCGGCTACGGAATTTACGTCTGGGTTTCCATCCGATATACCACGAGAAGCAATACTCAATCACTAATCCAATATTGACATACATGAAACATGATAATGCATATAACCATAAATAACCGAAGAGAACAAAACAAATGCGGAATAATAAAACGACAATAAACGGAAATTAAATGCGAAATAATAAATATGTGGCCGAAGAACTCGGCCGTTTTTAATATAGGACTTTGCATACCCGATTGGACGTATTCCACGTCCAACCGAGCATGCCATTTCCAGGACGACAAAATAAAATATAACAAAGGGTGCCCTCAGGTCTTACCTTTTAAGTCGCTTCTTGGAAGTGCGTTACGTGGTCGTCGAAAGGGTTAATGCTCCGTAACTTTTCCGGTTTGCTGGTTCAATGTTTTCCTTCATCGCCTCACTGTTTTGGGCTGTTGTTTTCTCTATTTGGGCTGCTATTTTTGCTATTTTTACTGCTATTTTTGGTGCTGTTTTTGGACTATTTTAGAGTGCATTTTTTTTGGTGATTTATGGACAGTTTTAGGGGTGCAGTTTTTGGTATTTTTTTGCTGTTGGGGCTGAAGTTTTGCGGTATTTTGGGGATGTTTGGGGCTGATGTTTGGCGTGAATTTAGGGCTGTTTAGGGGCTGCTGTTTGTGTGATTTTAGGGGGCTGTTTAGGGCTTAGTTTTTGTGTTTGTTGAAGCGGTTAAGGGGTGCTACTTTGTTGTTTTTGGCATGGTTAGCTTGGTGTGAGTTCCACATATCTGGTTTGAGCAATGAGACAGAGGAGAGTTAGTGGGCAACGTGTGTGTGGCTACTGATGAGCGGAAATATATCAATATTTACCGCCCATTTTACTTAATATTTTATTTAGTTTCTCGGGTTTGATGAACATTTTGATGTGTTTTAGTTTATTTTGCAGATAAAATAATATTGGGACACAATGAAATCATTAAGGATGAAATGTTGGTCAAATAAGGGCAAAAATGGGACTTGAAATATTAATTGTGGAGATTGGAAACTTGAAAGGGTATTTTAACGAAGTGTAGTTTTGGAAATTCTAATTTTGCGCATCTGTCGTATTTCGGGCATAACGTTTTACTCCACTATCGGATTGAGTTGATTAAAGTTACAGATTAAAGAAGACTCAAAGCTCTACAACTTTGAAAGACAAAATAATTTCGAATTCTGAAGATTGCATGCCCGATATTGATGAACCATCCAGAAGTGTGTTGTGTGTAATTATTAAAGTCAATTTCAAAAAATTTTCAAAGCAAAAAATAAATTAATAAAAAAATAATAAAAATTATCAAATCACCACTAAACATGATAAGCAATTAGTGGAGCAATTAATAATGGATTGGTGGAGCAATTAGTGGAGTAATTAATAATGGATTTGGTGGATGATTTGATGGAGGCAAAATTTTGCCTATAAATACCAAGCCATTTCATTTGTAAATTCATACTTTCTTCTAAGGAATTCCTTAAGAATACTAAGAAGATTGTATCTTGTTTGTTTATTTACAGCTTTCAGTAATTATTTTCCGCTTTCACACTTTCTTTTCTTTACTTTTCAATTTTTACTTTCCGCAATTTACTTTTATGCACAATACTTTTCTTTCTTTAATTTTCAGTTTTTACTTTTCAGTAATGAGGAGGTAACTCCCCTTTGGTGGTGTAAAAGTTAAAACTTTTATTACTAATATTTAGATTAATCTCCCTTAATTATAATATATAAACTAGTTAAAACCTGACTTAACGAGGATACCGCCATATTGGTCGGTTGGTAATTATTTAAATTGGTTTTAACCTGACTAAACTGGATACCGCCGGATTGGTCTGTTGGTAATTAATTATTAATTTGACTTAATCTGGATACCGCCTATATGGCTGGTTGGTAATTATCATGCAAAGTTAATATATTATATTAAGGGAGATATCTAAAATAGAAGTAATAAAAGTGGATCCTTTTACCTCAGCATTTTCTTTTATTATACTTTTACTTTATTTACTTTTCAGAAATTTACTTCCAGCATTTACTTTTCAGTAATTTACTTTCAGCAATTTACTTTCAGCATTTACTTTTCAGTAATTTACTTTCATAATTTATTTTTCAGTATTTAATTTTCAGCATTTACTTTCCGTCATTTACTTTTCAGAAATTTAATTTTCAGCATTTACTTTATGTCTTTTATTTTATTTAAGTTTTTACTAGCCCTAGTTATGTGTCGTAAATAAGTTAGTTATTCAGGGTTGTGATGAATTCTAATATCACCAATTATAAGGGGTTATTTTATAGTTTGGGTAATTTAAAGGTTTATTATTATGTCTTAAGCTTAATGCTTCTTGTTGTCTGATCACCAATAAGTTTGATGTGGTAAATCTAAAATAAACTTGACAAAGGAATTTTAGGTTTCAGCCTTAGACTTATAGCCCACGATCTTCCTTGAGGATAGATAACCCTTTAATATATTTCCTTACAGGATAGACATATACTTGTCGGGAGGGGGTAGCCATAATTGTAACTTAAACTTAATGAATCCAGGTAATTTGGTTGACGTAGACATATGGGTCAATTGGGTTAAACTGAGTATTTGCGTCTGACCATCGGCAGAGGCTTTCGCAGAATTTGTGTTCCAGGTTAGTAAACCAATTTATTACACAAACATAAAATAATCACTTCATCTTTTAAAAGATATTAGAAAGATTCACAACCCTAGATCTGTAAGTCTTTTGTTATTTTCCCTAGTATTTTCTTTTGTTTATTTTATTTATTTTAATTATGGAAAACCACATTCAACCTATCAAACAATCATTCTCTTCTCCATTTCATTAGATATTTGTAAATAAATAGATTCAACAATTAATAACAACAGTAGGAATTAAGTCCTCGTGGGATCGATATTTTTATACTACTTGAACGATATATGTGCTTGTGTTATACGTGTGTGTTTACGCCGGTCAGCTATTTAAGGGACGTGCCTGTGTCTTCACATGGCTTAGTGTGTGGGCTGTGAAGAGGCCGTGTGTTGGACGTGTGTGTTTGATGGCAGTGTGTTTTTATGTGAGTGGCGTGAGGTGTCTAGGGTTGATTCTTTGGCTTCTTGTGTTTTGTTTTGTTTGTCGTGTGTAACTGCTGAGAGAGATGGATGAGAGTGAGTGCGAGAGCTTGGGGTTTTTTGTTTGTGCTCTTTGAGTTGTGTCGTCTGGTTGTTTACCTGATGGTGGCCTGGTTTGGTGGATGTTGTGTTTATGCGTTACATGAAGGGAGTCCGAGAGTTTGCTAGGGTTTATTTATGTTATTAATTGTCGATGGTTGTTTACGTGAGAGAGAGAGAGCAGTGTGAGAGTGAGTGTTTAATGGTTTAGGGTTTTGTGTTTTGCCGTGAGGGGTCTCTAATGGTCTTAAGGTTTGGTTTGTGTGTCTTTTTATAAGAGTGGGTTAGAACTTTCCTTGCATGGGAAGGAAAGAAATCATGCAATCATGAGGGGTATCTTTAATTATTTTGTTATAAGTGTTGGAAAAAATAACCAAGCCCCAAGATCAACAAGAACAAGCAAAATATATAAATACATGAATGAATAAATTGAAGTATGGCGGAATCATACTCACAATACTTGAAAATGGATGCTAAGATGATGCGAAATTCCTCCCTTGTGCAGTGAAGCTCTCGGCCAAGAAGAAAAGAGGGACTCCAAGTCGAGTTTGATCCTTCCAAGCTCAAGGATTAGTTTCCCATATCACCTATGTATGATCCCTTGAAGGTGCTAGCCTTTGTTGTGATTTTGAATGCACAACTTCTTCAAATCTTGCCACAAAAATTGAAGAAATGGAGAGCCCAAAACTGCATGTAGTTTCGGCAATGTGAGAGAGAGAGGTTGAATGATTTTTGTTACAAAAAATCAATTTATATTTATGCCATAATATTTATTAAATTAGTAATAAACTTATGACACAAATCATGCAATGGCTTAAAGTGTCAAACACTCAATTTCCATGCAAAACCATTGAGTGCATTGTACACTATCTCCATGCAATGCATTAGAATCAAATAATGCATAATATGACATGTGTCATGTGGGCCCCACACGTTTCCAAATGAAAGTGGGCCCACGTGCACTCACGCGTTCGGGTTCGATATTTCCGAAATACCGAACTTACGTCGCGACGTTAATTAAATCGAATTTAAATAAATAATTGCGCCTAGCGAAATTATTATTTACGTCGCTAACGAATTAATTCTAAATTAACTCGTTTGCCCGAATTAAAACCTAATTTTAATTTCGCGTCGAAATCAAATTTCGATTATTATATCGAATATAATATTTTTACGATTAATTCCAAATTAATCGTTCTCTCTCTTTGTATAGTACTTTATCCAAGATAAAATCTCTCCGTAATTAATCCAAGATTAATCGAGTTTGAATCATACGTCATTGGTGAATCTTCGGGAAGCGACCCAAGAGATCTCTGGATATGTTGGCAGTAAATACGGCCATCAGATTATCTGAATACGTACGTACCAAGTACTACGTTTTTACTGATTTACAAGACAAGGTTAGCCTCTAGCAAAACGCCATGCCTACCCAATTCTCCAGAAATATTCTTATTGGAATATAAGATCTATAACAGGCGTAGTATACCGTAGTATAGTGTATATCGAACCAGTATCGGATGATCACATGTAAGGCCTGGGGCTGGAGATGTGTCTGCCCCGTACGATACACATATCGGACATCAAGCAACCAGTCTCTTTGAATCGGATAATCCTGACCTAGTCATATTATCCCGATGGTTGCAACCATTATAGAGTACTAGTTCTGTATCCCTCGCGATCATCATCTCCATATGTCTGAAGTGATACTTCCATCTTGACATCACACCCAATACACTACGATTCTCGATAAACCCAGAAGAGGTGTACACAGAACCCGTTAAAGCCCTGGACCACCAAAACTAAAGTTTACCGATTGTCGTAAGTACTAGCGATGCAAGTCTCAGGTTAAGATCATATGCACCTACCCTGAAGCGGACTCCCATAGACACGCAGACATACTACCAATGGGATTCCGTGGGGTCTATCCAGAGCGAAGCTGTTTTCCGTACCATCGGTAAATACAACCTCCTACCGCACTTGCATAAGTATCCTATACTTAAATATATGAGAACTATGCCGTTGTGCCCTCACAACATGCACAAGTGCAGTACTAGTCTATTCCGCATTATCGATGTCCCATCTCGATAATACTACGACTAGGGATATTTAATGATTAAACCTTTATGGATTGATACCGTCTCATATCATCACAATCTGGAACTAATCATAGGGACTCTTACCATTTATATCAAAGTAAATAAATTACAAAACGGTAAAAGGCAATTTCATTACTACATAGTTAATTTTGTACAATAATACAATATCATTTATAAAATAGTGACGCTATGGGTCATAACTGTCTAACAATAAGGAAAAAATATTGTGTAATTGGTGGGGAATATATTAAATTTGGAAGGTGATTTATTTAGTTTAGGAGAGGGATTTATTATTTTAGGAAAGAGATTTTATTTGATTTATTTAATTTAATTGGATTTGATTTAATTTAGACATGTGTTTTAAATGTTTTAATTATTTTGGATTGGGCTTGGAGGCTTGGTTTTTTGGGCTTGGGCGTGTGGCTTTGGATGGATACGGGGTTTTTGGGCTGAGGATAAATTTTAAAACAGATGCCCATCGATCGAACCCGAGGCTAAGCAAATGAATTAAGTCCAACAAGGTATTAATTTTTGAATTTTCCATTTCGACGTCCTTTTCCCACGACTTCCGCAACTTATCGGCTAGTGCCTCCATATGAGGCTCATCATCGGGACTTGATGAGCGGAAAAAATATCAATATTTACCGCCGTTTTAACTTAATATTTTGTTTAGTTTCTCGGGTTTGATGAATGTTTTGATGTGTTTTAGTTTATTTTGCAGATAAAATAATATCAGGTCTCAATGAAATCATTTAGGATGAAATATAGGTCAAATAAGGGTAATTATTGGATTTGATATTTTAATTTTGGAGATTGGAAACTTGAAAGGGTGTTTTTGACAAAGTGCAGTTTTGGAAATTCCAGTTTTGCACATCTGTCGTAGTTTGGGTATAACTTCTTACTCTGATATCGGATTGAGCTAATTCAAGTGCCAGATTAACGAAGCCTCAAAGATCTACAAATTTTAAAGATAAAATATTTTCGAATTCTGAATATTTCATGACTGAAATTGATGAACCATCCAGAAGTGTGTTATGTGTAATTATTAAAGTCATTTTCAATCATTTTCAAAGCAAAAAAATAAATTAATAAATATATAATAAAATTATCAAATCATCACCAAAAATGATAAGAAATTAGTGGAGCAATTAATAATGGATTTGGTGGAGTAATTAGTGGAGAAATTAATAATGGATTTGGTGGAGAATTTGATGGATGATTTGATGGAGGCAAACTTTTGCCTATAAATATCAAGTCATTTCATTTGTAAAATTCATACTTTCTTCTTTAAAATTCCTAAAGAATAAATAAGAAGATTGTATCTTGTTTGTTTATTTACAGCTTTCAGTAATTAATTTCCGCTTTCGCACTTTATTTTCTTTATTTTTCAGTTTTTACTTTCCACAATTTACTTTTATGCACAATCCTTTCATTTCTTTACTTTTGCAGTTTTTATTTTTGAAACAATGAGGAGGTAATTCCCCTTTGCTGGGGTGAAAGGTAAAGCTTTTATTAATGTTATTTAGAGTAACCTCCCTTAATTATAATATATAAACTATTTAAAACTTGACTTAATGAGGATACCGCTATATTGGCCGATTGGTAATCAATTATAAATTGGTTTTAACCTGACTAAGTATGGATACTGCCTGGTTGGTCGGTTGGTAATTAATTATTAATTTGACTTAATTAGGATACCGCCTTTATGGCTGGTTGGTAATTATCATGTAAAGTTAATATATTATATTAAGGGAGATATCTAAAATAGTAGTAATAAAAGTTGATCCTCTAACCCCCAACATTTTCTTTTATTGTACTTTTACTTTATTTAATTTCAGTAATTTACTTTTCAGCAATTTACTCTTCTGCAATTTACTTTCAGTAATTTACTTTTATTTTTTTTTACTTTTTACTTTTTTACTTTTTACTTTTTACTTTTTACTTTTTTTACTTTTCAGCAATTTACTTTTCAGTATTTAATTTCAGTATTTTACTTTATGTCTTTTATTTTATTTAAATTTTTACTACCCGTAAATATGTGTCGTAACTAAGCCAGTTATCTGGGGTTGTGATGAAATCCAATACCACCGGTTTATAAGGGGTTGGATTATAGCTTGGGTAATATAAAGGTTTATTTATTGAGTCTTAATCTTAATGCTTTTTAACTGGCCATTGATAAAATTGATTAGGTAAACTTAAAATGAACTTGGAAAGAGGATTTTAGGTTAAAGACCTTAGACTCAATAGCCCATGATCTTCCTTGAGGATAGATAACCCTTTAATAGATTTCCTTACAGGATAGGAATATACCTGTCGGGCGGGGTAGCCATAATTGGAACTTAAACTTAATGAATCCAGGTAATTTGGTTGACATAGACATATGGTTCAATTGGATTATACTGGGTATTTGTAATCGACCATCGGAAGAGGCTTTTACATAATTTAGTGTTCCAGGTTAATAAATTAATATATTACCCAACTGTAAGATAACCACTTCATCTTTAATAGTTATTTGAAGGATTCACAACCTTGTATAGTTTTATAAATTTGAATTTTCTTCAATCTACTTTCAAGAAATTTTATTCACTTGTTTTAAGTTTTAAAGTCACCACCCAATCAAACAATCAATCTATTAGATACTTGTAAACATTTGACCTCATAAAAAATTAATAGCAAAGGTTTTAAGTCCTCGTGGGATCGATACATTTTATACTACTTGAACAATACGTGTGCTTGCGTTATACGCATGTGATTACGCACCGGTCATGACTTATGCAAAAAATGTAGTGCCTATAGTCGCCCCCACTTTGATGGGACTTGTGCAGTGTATGACATTGACAATCCTATTAAAGTTATGTATGTATTTCTTACTTACCTGGCTCGCTAGCTGCTGCTTGACTTACCTATTGCTTCGAACTGAATTGATCTGGTGGTGAGGTGCTGCGACCCCTGAGGTTCATCCTTACAAGATACTGCGATCTCTAGGATTCATTACCAAACTGAGCTGATGTGAGGTGGTTCATTCCCGAACCGTTACTGTATGAGGTGGTCCATTCCCAAACCATTACTGTGAGGTGGTCCATTCCCGAATCGTTACTGAGTTGAGTTGATGGTGAGACGCTTCGACCTCTGGGCTTTGTTCCCGAACCACTGAGTGTGGGCTTTATTCCCTGGCTGTGCTGAGAGCGGGCTTTGTTCTCAACTGTGCTGAATGTGGGCTTTGTTCCCGAGTTGTGCTGAATGTGGTCTTTTTTCCCGAACTGTGCTGAATGTGGGCTTTGTTCCCGAGTTGTACTGAATGCGGGCTTTGTTCCCGAATTGTGTTGAATGTGGGCTTTGTTCCCAATCTGTGCTGAGTGCGGACTTTGTTCCCGAACTATGCTGAATATGGGATTTGTTCCCTGGGCTTTGTTCCCGAACTATCTATAATATGGGCTTTGTGCCCGAGCTGTGTAGATAGTGGGCTTTGTGCCCTGGGCTTTGTTCCCGACTGTGCTGAATGTGATGGCTATGTGTTTTTAACCCATGGGGTTTATTCCCGAACCACTTGTGGGCTTTGTTCTCGATTTAAGCTGACTGTGGGCTTTGTTCCCAAGCTGTGTAGAGAGTAGGCTTTGTTCCCAAACAGTGCAGAATGTGATGGCGAGGTTCTTTTGACCCCTGGGCTTTGTTCCTGAACCACCTGTGAGCTTTGTTCCCTAGCTGTACCAAATATGGGCTTTGTTCCCGAATTGAGCTGACTGTTGGCTTTGTTCCCTGGCTGTGTAGAGAGTGGGATTTTTTCCCAAACTATGCTGAATGTGATGACGAGGTGCTTTTGAGCTCTAGGCTTTGTTCCCGAACCACCTATGGGCTTTGTTCTCTAGCTGTACCGAATGTGGGCTTTGTTCCCGAATTGAGCTGACTGTGGGCTTTGTTCCCTGGCTGTGTAGAGAGTGGGCTTTGTTCCCTCAGTTTCATTCCCCAAACTGCTGGTAACATGGGCCTCGACCTTGGGATCCATTCCCAAACTGCTTGTCTTTTCCGCTTTTTCCCTTTCTTCAAAAGCTACAAATCAAAGACAAAAACAAAAAATGCGTGTATGTGACATGTATGCATGTATGCATGGATGTATTTCGTATTCCGATGGGTTAGGTCTTCCTTGTGCTCCTCGATGCTTCTCGCCTACAAAAGTCTTTGATCGCCCCCTAGGTCGGCTTACAATTTCCTTCTGCCAGTTCTTTTCTGGTGGTTGGTCAGTTCTCTTTTATCTTATGGCTCAAGTTCTCGATATATCCCTTATTCGTGGGGTGGTAGACTGGTCGCCCCCAGACTTGGCTTAGCTTTCTGCTCTCCACTGTTTGCACTTGGTCAAGATGAACCATATGGTGGGGCATTCCATATCAACATGCTACAAGTTATGAATTAGTCTCAATAGTTATACATATTATTGTCCTCAAAGAATGCCCAGTATTGAAACCAGAGAACCTTCAGAGTACTCGATGCAACTCAAATCCGAGCGTTTGAATAAATGATCTAAGCCAGGCATAAAGTGTGTGTGTGTTCATTTGCAGATTCATCCCCATGTAAGCCAACTCAATGATTTCATCAAAAATTGGGATCGATGGGTCAAACCAACCTAGATGTCTTAATCATAGTCTGTAAATACTTCTCCGTACTCAATATGATATGGTTTTCTTTTTCTTTTCTTTCATCTTTTTTCTTTTTCTTTTTTTTTTCAACACACCTACCCTTTAAGGTAGCATTTCTCCTCATGGTGGTCCTAATACTCGCCAATGGGTAGCTTCACGCTTATCGGTTATAGGTGGTTTATATTTTCTTCTTGAGAGACTTTTCTTTGGTTTCCAACCATACCACATATCGTAACACAAGTAAGTCATGATGGATATCTAAGAAAACGGTCATTCATCGAGTCGTAATCTCTTCAACTAGTCACATTGCCGACTACATATGCTTTCTCTGCTATGATCCTATAATTAAGTGCTCGCGAGTCTAGTCAAGATCAACTACTCAAAATATCGGATGAGAGTATCTCTCACACTTATCGTTTCTAAGGTTTCACCCTAAAGCAAACAATTTCATCATCGGACTCATGCTTAACTATTGAGGAAAAAACTCAAACAAGTAGGAAAAAATCAATGTCTTTACTATTAAAAATGCAAGATTGCAATCAAATAATCAGGGAAAACATCTTCATCGTCTGCAGCATTGTCTTCTTCCTCAGCCTATGGTTCTTCACTACGGCCATCCCATATCCTCATGCAAGAAGCTTGGTGGTTGAGAGTTTGGAGGACAAAGCTTTCGGGTAGGTCGGAGTTGATCATGTAGGTGGGTGGTGGAACAGACTGGTAGTTAGGTAGAGGGTTTTTGTGTGTGTTGGGTTGTTCTTTTTCTGGATCGGCTATTTTATGAGAGTCAATAAGTTTTGGATCTCATGCCTAAGGCGGGTGCAATTGTCGGTGTCATGGCATTTTTCTTGATGGAAGTAACAGTACAGGTTTAGGTTGAGGTGAGGTGGCACAAGGTTTGGAAATGGTCTAGGTTCTAAAGGTTTTAGGAGTCCTTGTATTTTCAGCTTTTCAAACACTTTTGACAAAGGTCTACCAAGATTGGAGAATCATCTGTATCTGACGGCAGCGACCTCAGCAGTAGTGGGCTTGGTCTCAGAAGGCCCCCCAATGGTCCTCATATTCAGGCCATAAAACTTCCTATTCTCATATTCTTCCTCCTCAATGTCCATGACAGTCTCCATCAACTGTCGAAAATCGGTACTCATAGAGGTCATCCTCATCAGCTTGCCATAAATCGAGGGCTTAGTACCCTTGATGATCATCTTGATCTGGTCCTTCTCCGAGGTCCAAGTCTGCATCTTAAAAAGCTGGCTTCTCCAGCGATCTACATAATCCTTGAAGCTCTCCTCCGGCTTCTGCTTGGTATTCTCCAAGTCGCGGAGCGACAAGTCGATCTCCAAATTCGTGACATACTGATTCAGAAAAGCCTCTGCCAATGCTCTCCAATCATCATTGACCTTCCTCTCAAGGCCATGATACCACACCACAGGTGCTCCCTCAAGCGAGATCCCGAACATCTTCTGAACCTGACGCTTCGACAGACCCACTGAACTCATCACATAAACATATTGTCGAAGATGGACCCTCGAATCCTCGTTTCCATTGAACTTGGTTATGTCGGGCATCTTGAACTGTGAAGGCAGCTACTCTTCGAAAGTCATCGCATCGTAGTCTAGCAAATCCTCATGTTTACCCTTCAGCTTGCGAGTAACTGACTCTACCTGATCCCGAAGTTTCTGTAATTCTGCCTGAGACCCGGTTATTCTTCCTGCAGCATACTCAACCATGTCATCATGAAAAATATGGATCTCATCACTCAACCTGTTCGGAGGCTATTCACTCCTCACATTCTCAGAGCCTCCCCCAGCGCGGGGTACGGCCATATTGGCCATAGCGGTAGTCAAAGCTTGCAACTATTTGGTAACCTTAGTGAGATTAGTCTCTAGCTGATCCATACGAGATCCATATTCTCTGACTTGCTCAGGTTCGATAACGGCCTTTTGACGAGTCTTCCCTCTTCCCTAACCCAACGGGTATCTATGGTGGCTTTTAAAATCGCAAGTTAGCATGTATGCGTGCAATGCATGGAATATGTATGAAATGAATGAGTTGATAGAAAAAAGGCTATATAGGTGGCTGCTATAGGTCATACAACTATGGTTCTCATGTGGGTTTATAGGAGTATAGACAAAGGCTCTTGCTGACGAAGGATTGCCCATAACTAGGTCTCCCCACTCAAGGGTTCGGACGACCAAGTGAGCACACCCTTTTTTATACGCTAATGTACGTGCCAACGAGTGATGATACATGATTGACTGTCAATGGATTTCTTATTGAAGATTCCCCAGAGGGAGGGTGGAGTGAACTCTCTTAAATACCCTTGCCTCTTAGGCTCTTATCGTCTTGGTGACAGGAATAAACAATAGATCCTACAAATTAGTCCATCACAGTAAGCTTTGAGTAAATGATTATCTAGGTGTCTTCACAGCTTTTCCTTTCGGCTATAGAAAGGTAGTAAGTGAAGGAAGACACAAAATCATTACCCAACTCTAATAATGCCTTTGGTTAAACCCATTGGTCCTAACCCACTTGTAGACATGTTTAAATAAAGCAAAAATCACAAACATTACGAGACAATATTTCGGGGCCGATTCTCTATTCCCAGTGGAGTCGCCAAACTGTAGGACATAGAAATCGGTGACGCTGTCCGGGCTCGCGGCCCAGTCGGGAGAACGGAGTAGCCCGGGGAGGACTAAACCGGAGAATAAATGAGTCGCCACCCAGCGTGAACTGGGAAATGATTTAAGGCCGCACTCACCCCTCGCAAGGGAAGACCTCAACCGTTGGGTTCGGAATGGTCCCTTACTTATGTCACTTGTAATGAACAGATTTATGCAATAATCTAACCAAGTCTACGCAAACATACACATGCAAGATTAACTAATATCTAAGTTTACATAAATAGGAATAGACAAAATAGAAGTGAGCACGCAATCTCATGAACATATTAAATAGATAAATATGGAAAGATAAATAAATAATAACGGTAAAAGCATAAATATTAAAGAGATATAATTAAGCATATGATACAGAAAGGAATAACTAAAGAGACAAGCATGCATAAAACATGATGAAAGAATCTGTCCAGTGTGTGCGCATTCATATAGCGTTCGTAAACGCGTTCGAACGGTAAACAGAATGCACGCGTTCGAGTAGCGTTCAGAAATATGTTCGAATGGGATGAGCCTGAATGTATGCGTTCGAGTAGCGTTTGATAATACGTTCGAACGGGCTGAGGCAGAATACATACGTTCGCGTAGCTTTTGATAACACGTTCGAACGGGATCACAAAAATGACATCTATAATCACATAAACACATGCATGAGTGTTTCCCCAAGCGGTACGTGGAGTTGTATCCCAAGTACATACCACACTATCGTCCATTCGGATTCGGCTACGGAATTTACGTATGGCTTTCCATCCGATATACCACGAGAAGCAATACTCAATCACTAATCCAATATTGACATACATGAAACATGATAATGCATATAACCATAAATAACCGAAGAGAACAAAACAAATACGGAATAATAAAACGACAATAAACGGAAATTAATGTGAAATAATAAATATGTGGCTGAAGAACTCGGCCGTTTTTAATATAGGACTTTGCATACCCGATTGGACGTATTCCACGTCCAACCGAGCATGCCATTTCCAGGACGACAAAATAAAATATAACAAAGGGTGCCCTAAGGTCTTACCTTTTAAGTCGCTTCTTGGAAGTTCGTTACGTGGTCGTCGGAAGGGTTAATGCTCCGTAACTTTTTGGTTCGCTGGTTCAATGTTTTCCTTCATCGCCTCGCTGTTTTGGGCTGCTGTTTTCTTTATTTTGGGCTGCTATTTTTAATAATATTTTTTGTCAATGTTTTTGTTGTTACTTCTGTTTTTGTTCTTTTTGGTGCTGTTTTTGGACTGTTTTAGAGTTCAGTTTTTTGGTGATTTAGGGACTGTTTTAGGGGTGCAGTTTTTGGTATTTTGGGGTTGTTTGAAGCTGCTATTTTACGATATTTTGGGGCTGTTTGGGGCTGTTGTTTTGCGGTATTTTTGGGCTGTTTAGGGCTGCTGTTTGGTGTGAATTTGGGGATGTTAGGGGCTGTTGTTTGTGTGATTTTAGGGGGCTGTTTAGGGCTTAGTTTTTGTGTTTTTTGAAGTGGTTAGGGGGTGCTGTTTTGTTGTTTTCGGCATGGTTAGCTTGGTGTATGTTCCACATGTTTGGGTTGAGCAATGAGACAGAGGATAGTTAGTGGGCAGCATGCGTGTGGCTGCTTAAGGGACGTGCGTGTGTCTTCATGTGGCTTAGTGTGTAGGCTGTGAAGAGGCCGTGTGTGTTTGATGGCAGTGTGTGTGTCCCTTGGCTGTGTGTGTGTGTGTTTATGTGAGTGGCGTGAGGTGTATATGGTTGATTCTTTTGCTTCTTGTGTTTTGTTTTGTTTTTCGTGTGTAACTGCTGAGAGAGATGGATGGGAGAGAGTGCGGGAGCTTAGGGTTTTTTAGTTTGTGCTCTTTGAGTTGTGTCGTCTGGTTGTTTACGCTGATGGTGGCCTGGTTTGGTGGATGATGTGTTTATGCGTTACATGAAGGGAGGCCGAGAGTTAGCTAGGGTTTATTTATGTTGTTGATTATCGAGGGTTGTTTATGTGAGAGAGAGAGCAGTGTGAGAGTGAGTATTTAATGGTTTAGGGTTTTGTGTTTTGCCGTGAGGGGTCTCTAATGGTCTTAAGGTTTGGTTTCTGTGTCTTTTTATAACAGTGGGTTAGGATTTTCCTTGCATGGGAAGGAAGAAATCATGCAATCATGAGGGGTATCTTTAATTATTTTATTATAAGGAAATGATATTGTGTAATTGGTGGGGAATATATTAAATTTGGAAGGTGATTTATTTAGTTTAGGAGAGGGATTTATTTATTTTAGGAAAGAGATTTGATTTGATTTATTTAATTTAATTGGATTTGATTTAATTTAGACATGTGTTTTAAATGTTTTAATTATTTTGGATTGGGCTTGGAGGCTTGGTTCTTTGGGCTTGGGCATGTGGCTTTGGATGGATGCGGGGTTTTTAGGCCAAGGATAAATTTTAAAATAGAGCCCCATCGAGCGAACCTGAGGCTAAGCAAACGAATTAAGTCCAACAAGGTATTGATTTTTGAATTTTCCCTTTCGACGTCTGTTTCCCACGACTTCCGCAAATTATCCGGTAGTGCCTCTATATGAGGCTCATCATCAGGAGTTATGTAAAAAATGCAGTGTCTACACTCTCCTCTGCCATACTCCTACTACTAGGCTTTGGTTGAGGTGGAGATGAAGTAGTGTTGAAAGGTGACAACTAGTCTGCTGGTACCGGACAATCCCTCTTCTGTCGAACCATCTATCTACATCGGTAACAACCCATGTTCTCTAACCTACAAGCTCATGAATGATTTCATCCATATGTCATACACCCTGGGTGACTACGCCCCGGTTGGGCTATTGATGAAGAAGAACTGCACGAGAGGTAGCACTCTGAGTAGGCCTACGAACTGGACATCCTTAACTCAGGCCCATATCTCGTTGAGTCATGGGAGGGGCAGACATCTGCTGCTATCTACTTGGACCACCCTGCTATGGCCTAGCTCTCTCCTCGATCTTGGCCTTTTCCGAGACTCTCTCTTTGTCTGCCTCTCCCTAAATCACACCTCAAATCTAAGAGCAGCATCTAAAACCTAGGTATAAGTGGTGGTCTTTCTAAAATGGATGGATAAAAATAAATAATCATGAACCCATTGAAAAACCACTTCAATTTCATTTCTTCAGTGCTAACCAAATGTGGGGCGTACCGGGATAATCGGGTAAACTGTATATTGATCGAGAAATCACACACGTAACACAAGCACACTTATCACTCAAGTATTTATAAAAATATCGACCCCACGAGAACTTAATTTCTACTATGTTATTAATTATTGATGCTAAATATTTACAAATATCTAATTGAGGCTGAGAGGGAATGTTTGTTTATTGGTTGAAGATGGTTTGCTAATTAAATAAATAAAAATACAAAATAAATACAAAGAAAATTAATAATAAAGAAAATATCTAGGGTTGTGAATCCGCCCAACATTACTCTAATGATGAATTGACTCTCTTGTACATGTGTAATAAATCAGTTGTTAAACTGGAACACGAAGATATGCAAAAGCCTCTATCGATGATTAGATGCAAACATCCAAAGTAACCCAATTAACTATATGTCTATGTTAATCAAGAAAATATGAATTCATTAAGATCAAGTTCCGATTGTGGCTACCCACACCCGAAAGGTATATGTCTATCCTCGAAAGAAATCTCTAAGATGAGATCGTGAGCTATTGAATCTAAAGCTGAAACCTAAAATCCCTTCGTCAAGTTCATTTTTAGTTTACCACATCAATCCTATTAGTGATCAGGCAATAAGAAGCATTAAGCTTAAGATTCAATAAATAAGCCAAAACATCACACATAAAGAAAATCAATTATTAAACTTGTGAATATTGTGCTTCATCACTTCCCTAGATTAAAAATAAAATACTGGGGTTATGGGGTCCACACTATATTTCAAATGTAGAAATCTCACTTTATTATAATATAGAAATTGTCAATGTTACTCGATTAATTAAGTCAAACCAGTCGTAAAGGCAGTGTTATTATTTATCCAAAAAAACCAGCCATATAGGCGGTAATCATCTGTCACCTAAAGACTGACCATATAAATGGTATCACATTATGTCAAATAAATAAAACCAGTCATTTAGGCGGTATCAACATGAATCCATTTTATTAAATTACAATTTCCATATTATAAAGTAAGTGAGATTGATCTAGATTATCATATTAAAAGTTTCACCTTCCCCAGCCGAAATTAATTACTAACATAAAAAGAAAGTAAAAACACATAAGCTATTATTACTAAAAATAAAAATACATAATTAAAATACAGAAAATAAACACACAAGATACAATATTTTTCATATATTTTTCATTTAATAATTACATATAACACACTTATATTTTTCATCAATTTCAGTATTGAAAACTTTCGAATTCGAAATTCTTATGAACATCAAAGTTGTAGATCTTTGAGCCTTCTTTCATATTGAACTTCAATCACCTCAATCCGATTACGGAGTAAACCATATGGCAAAAATACGAATATTATGCAAAGTTAAAATTTCCAAAATTGTACTCCGTTAGAACGTCATTTCAAGTTTCCAACCTCCAAAATCCATGTCAAGTCCAATTTTTACCCTTCTTTGTTCCATATTTCGTCCTGATTGATTTCATTGAGTCTCGATTTTATTTTATCTGTAAAGTAAATAAAAACACATTAAAACGTTCATAAAACTTGAGAAACTCACAAAAATATTAAGTTAAAAAGGCGGTAAATATTGAATATTTTCTGCTCATCACACCCCCAAACCTAATATTTTTCTAGTCCTCGAGCAAAACAAAAAAAAATGAAATAATCAACTAATACTAAATTAATCTAAGCCAATTTTGTAGGGATCACGATTACATTTAGCGTATGCAACAAGCCTTTAAACCCCTAGGTGTCCCTAGTGGACGAGTTGTAGTCTCGTGAGGGTTTACAACGACGATACCCAAAAAAGTCAATTAATGCAATTAAACAAAAGTTAAAAAAAATAAAAATAACAAACAAAAAGTTTAACTAAAAAGTGAAATTCTTATCCAAGTTAGTAGTTGTTTTATTTCTTTCTAAATTACCAAATAAGTAAATTCTCCTATTCTTTTTTACCATTCTCCATATACAAAATTAACAAGGCATAATCAATTCATTGTGCCCACAATATTCACAAGTGTAGTCGAAAAGTGAGTAATATTTTTGTCCTAAAGTTATGTTAGAGTTCACACCTATTGGAAATGAAAGTTTTTACAACAATAAGCAAATTTTTCTTTTTATTTTTCTTACCTTTACCGTTTGACAAGAACGATCACTGCTTACTGAGGCAAGATGTCTGGTTACTGATTAAAACTTAAACTAGTTAAGCTCTACCATTTGACGTGAACAATCACTACTGGACAGACAAGATGTCTGGTTACTAAGTAGAAGCTTAATTATTATCTAACTCAAGTAGTACCATTTGACGTGAACAGTCACTGCTTGCTAGGCAAGACTTCCGGTTACTAAGTAAAACTTGGTCAGTATTTATTTATTTATATATCTTTTTTTTTTCTTTTTTAAATGAATATTCCACCGCCTTTAGGTGTTGGCTCCAATAAACTAGAGAACTGAATATTATAAAATTTTCACTTACAACCCATGTTCATATGTTACCCTGTATGTTGATAATACCTGTCAAATGAGCATATGAAGATCAAATTTAATCAATATTATAGAGAATTCACAAATTAAATAATTCAAAAGGAAATAAAAAAAATTAACTTGTTACGAATTAGTTTGAGATACATCTCAGAAGCGGAAACTCCTTACCCAGCTATCTCAGAACAACAATTCCACTTGGTTAGTCAAAACGAAAACAAAACTTAACAATAAAACTTAACAAAATAAAACTAAAAATAAAACTAAAAACAAAACAACTAAGCAAAAAAAAAACAACAAAGAAAAATAAAATAATAAAAATAACAAAACGCAACAAAAAAAATAAAAAACAAACTAGTCACTATCATCTACCCCCAACCTAATTGAGACATTATCCCCAGTATCTTAAAAAGCAGAAAAGAGTTTAGAAGACAATTCCTAGTTAGCGTATAGAAAGAAAAACATGCATCAAACAAAATAAAATATGTTGGAAATAACAAGATAGAGCATGCAATAATAACCCTCAAACCTAAATCTAGCATTATTCTCATTGCAATACAAAATAAAATAAAAGGAAGGGAACAACACTACGGTACAAATCGCTTGATTTGTTAGACACCATTCCTTGATGGCTCTTATTTTTACTGGGAGAATGGTTTGTTTTGCTTTAAATGCTCCATCTATTTTTTTTCCTACAAAAAAATAACACACAAAATTAAAAAAAAAAATACAAATGTGTACACAAAATATGAAAATAAAAATAAAAATTTGCATGGGTTGCCTCCCCGCTAGCGCTAAATTTTACGTCTTCAGCTAATGTTACTGAAGATTATCCTTCAAGGAGGCTTCAGTGGTTTTAGACGTCCTAGAGAGAACAATACCATGTGCACTGCTTTTCCAACGTCTTTTCCAAAAATAAGGTGGCCAAAAGAATTTTGTCTGACTCAGTGCTTGTGCCCCTTCTTAAACTTTGTAGCTCTGTGCGGTTCTAAAATGAAAGAAATAATATCATGAGGTCTCATATGATGCTTGACTTTGAATAGGTGTGCCATTCTTTCAAGCTTCTGGGCGGTGTCCTCAATATGTACTCCTCAATACTGTCATGTCTCAACTGGTGTCATGAGATTCTTATTATACTCCCACATTTGCTCTTGTATTTACCCTGCATCATTTTCCATCATTTCTTCACAGATGTATTTTAACATTTCTGCATTCATCTCTTCATTTGATATCTGCGTAATGCAAGCTACATAAGTGTCAATTGGAGGATGTAAAGATATGTATGTTTGTAGGCCTTCATCCTCCGTGGTTAGTATGAACGGTTCGGGTAGCTCTTCTGCTTGTTTCTCCTCACAAATGCAATCAGCAACCAGACTATTATCCAGATCAAATTGAGATTCTCTTTGTTCGGCCTCTTGAACTGATACCTCTGACTATTGATATTGTTCAGCCTCTTCCCCTGTTAAGGTGTCATCGTGAAATCTTTGGTACTCGAAGGCTTCATCAGTGTAATCTAAAATTGATCCTTGAGATATGTAATTCATGTTATCAGTTAATTGTTCTATTTGATCTGTCAGCTTATGTTTGGATTCCGCTTGATTCTGAAAATGTGCATCGAATTTAGCTTCCCATTTTTTGAGCATATCCATCAACTGTTCTATCTTTGATGGTTCTGGTTCTTGATGAAGATCATAAGTTAATGGTAGATAATATGGAGAATAAGATTCGGTGAAATATGTGGGTTCTATGTATGAAGGTCCCTAATAACTTTGCCACCCTGAATTATAGTTGAACGTACAATAATTACTAGGGTAGTCACCCTCACATACCCCACATCTTATTATTCTGCTTTGAAATGGTTGAGAAAATGTTGTTTTATTTCTCTCTAACATCCACTGATAGTTGTTGGGCTGTAGGGTGTTCGTGGTATGGTTCGGGTCGATTGTTTCATTGGCGGTTTGGGGAATTTGAAACTGAAACCGCGCGGGTTGGCGGGTTGGGAAATTAGAAACCAAAAGCACAAATTTGATAAGGAAAATCGCGGTGGTGTTTGGGTTAGCGGTTTAGCAGTTTGGATTATAAATTTTCTAAGGAAATTTTGTGTGTTTTCACATTATAATTTAAGAGACAAAATACCCCATTTCATTTATACATTGCATACTGTCATATGATCATTAAATATCCTAAATTAATGGTTAAAGAATAAGAAAAATATAAAATAATAAAAATTGAACGTGGGTCGGCGCGGTTTAGGCGGTTCGGGTCGCGGCTTGAGTCAAAGTTTGCAGTTTTGGGCGGTTCGTTCAAAACCGTACACCGACCCAAAATTTGCGGTTCGGTTCCGACTGACCCAAAATCATTTTTAATTTTTTTTAAATCACGCAGTGGAGTTCGGGTCAGTGCGGTTTGGGTCGGGTTGCGGTTTGACCCAAAATCGTGAACACCTCTATTGTTAGGGATATGCCTTATACCCAACTTGTGGATGGGCTATATGTACATGTATTTGTAATATTTTCATTAATTAATAAAATGGTAATCTTTATTATACGTGTCTTACATAAATTATATGAATCATCAAACACTGTAATAAAGCCCTTAGAGTAATAAGATGATGGCTTCCACGCCTTATGAGAATCATTACTCTTAAACTTTCATAGTCATAGTTTTGTGAATAATCTGGGCGTTCACAATACGGAGAGACTAGCATGATGATATGATCCGCCCTTATGTGGGGTAGCCGATCTCATAGGCTACTAGCGGAGATCCGTCCACCGTGTCCATCGAACTGACCCCCAAATTTTTCACATAGAGTGTTTATCCCATGTGTCTGTAAGAACTTTCATGTATCGATTGTATGACTAGTCCTTAGACTTGAGGTCTTTACAATCTTATGTGTGGATCAAATAACTTTGACATTCTCCTTCCCCAGTTCAAAAGATCTGGTCATAAGGGTATGATTGGGTCATTTGTTGAAACACATGAAGTTTGTAAAGATATAATTGAGAATCACCACTCTCTCGGATAATATTTTCTTATAAGAGTTGTATTCCAGTTCGTGGGGTGATATGTGTGATCAGTGCTTGAGATTATGGCCGCAGTTGAAGAATCATATGAGATTATTGGGTTAGCACGATTCATGACACTATCAACATCATACCTTTGGCTATATGGGTAGACACTTCCATACCCTAAGTCAAACGGTGGGGATACAGTGAGGCGAGGGACCGTATTATATGTAAATCGCATACAGAATGGGTATATATATCTTTCCTTCTCATTTGGGGGCCTTGGCATGTTGCTAGATGTCAACCTTGGTCATTTAAATCGAACGACCATTTGATCGGAGGATAATTTATGTTTGATTAATTATCACGATTCATTTCATGTCCAACTTGAGGGGAACCCAAAAGGTCACAACAACAAAGTCGAAATCAATAGTTAACAGTGCACAGTACAAATTTAACAGCATATATGATTGCTGTAGGAATTGTTCATAAATGGTTCAATGTGTTTAATTATTGAACAGATCATTTATGAGGTTCCATAGTGGCTTAGAGATTGGTGAATGACGATAGAGGCACTTTGGGAATTGGAATAAATAAATAATTAAAAAAAAACATGAATAGTAATGTGAATAGTAAAAAAATTTATTTGTTATTTGTTTTGAATTCCAATTCGGCCCAAACTCTTATTAGGGTTTTATAATCTCATTAAACCACTAAATTAAGACCCACTGGCTAAGATTAAATTAGCATTTATCCCACATCGGATTCTTAATTAATTTTGTTGTCTTTGGAGCACCTATATAAACCCAAAGAATTCTTCACAAATTTTTGCACCAAACCTTTATATAAGTGAGCAACTCTAAAGTTTAAGAGTAAGCCACTATTTTGAGGATCCTTAAGTATAATTGACTAGAGGAACCTCGAGTTAAAAGTTTTGAGGTATTTTGCTTTGGTGTGTGCACCTTTGGAGGCCACACACTTGGGTGGCTCTTTGGAATGTGGAAGAGCTTGCTGAGTTCGATAAAAGCTTGTAGATTGGAGGGAGGACTGGAGGAGTCTTCGGTTCAAGTAAGTCTTTTTCTTCTTTATTTTAATTAGAGTTCTTATGATAGTTAGCATGTTTAAGTTTATGTTCTTTGCATGTTTTATGAGTTTTTATGCTTAGAATATATAGTAACATGTCTAGGCTTGTAAAATAATCAAAACAAATGGGTCTTGGGCAAAGGGATATCGGCATCATAATTTGATTTTTTTAATTTTTCGTTGCGCACTCGCGGCCGCTTCCCAACAGTGGTATCACCGCGCCGTTTTTGTTTTGATTATTTCTCTCTCATTTGAACTCGAAATTGGGTGTGTAAAAGCTCGTTGGAAAACTAACACCCTGAAATTAATTTTAGGCCAAAGTTTTGCATGATTTGGTTAAGATTTGAATTGTGAAATTGCATTTAAAGTTCACGCATCTGAAAAAAAAAATGTGAATAGTATATTTATTTGAATAAAATAAAATGCAATATCATAATTAAATATTAATCAAAGTTATTTAATGCCTAAAACAATTCCAACATATTAAAACTCATATGATTGATGATTTTATGTATGATTAGAATTGGCATGATTATTTTAGGGTGAAAGCATCTAGAGACTTTCTAAGGAAATAGATAGTGTCTTGTTTATCCTTTAGCTAAGTAATTATTTCGTGATGAACTTAGAGATTTATTACATTTAAGGCTAATAAATATAATCACTTGTTTATAATAAAAGACATTATAAAAGATACAAGTGGGGTGAGACCAAGGCGTTAATAAAACTTTCCAAACTAAAGTTAATTTAACTAAAGGCATTACTAGAGTTAGATAATGATTTAATGTCTTCATTCACTCACTACCTTTTTAAAGCCAAAAGGAAAAGCTTTGAAGACATCTAGATAATCATTTACTCAAAGCTTACCTTAAAGCATATTTAAAGTGTTGGACTAATTTGGAGGATCTATTGTTCATTCTTGTCACCAAGGCAATAAGAGCCTAAGAGGTAAGGGTATTTAAGACAGTTCGCTCCACCCTCCCTCTGGGGAATTTTCAATTGAGGAATCCATTTGACAGTTATTCACTTAAACTTGCTAAAATCCTCTATAATAATTTAAGTATAAAATTTGCCTCCTATTGTAAAGTATAGACCCAAAGGGCTTAAACTGTATTGGCAGGACTAGGCTTTACCAGACTGACCAATACCAATTTGTCCCTAAATCGTACTATTGACAATGGTTTGACTTT
Source organism: Zanthoxylum bungeanum (assembly GCA_019454045.1). Taxonomy (NCBI): domain Eukaryota; kingdom Viridiplantae; phylum Streptophyta; class Magnoliopsida; order Sapindales; family Rutaceae; genus Zanthoxylum; species Zanthoxylum bungeanum. The sequence continues at coordinate 1,030 of SKCR01040559.1, read as the reverse complement.
TCTAAGTCATAAGACGTAGCGACCCTTAGGCGTGGTCTTATAACTTATTGGCAAAGATTGGGTGTCCACGAGGACTAGCATAAGCTATGACATGTTTGATTGCCCAGCCTAATGATCAAGGAATTGTGATTTATATCATAAATTGGTTGGGAACTTACCTAATTATCGTATTTTATAACGACCGGCCCTAGTCGAAGTTATGAAATGATGATAATGGGATCCTTACCCACAAGAAATCCATCATATTGGGGTTGATGCAATTTGTTTAAAATTTTATATCCTTAACCACATTCGATAGATATATGTTGTTGGGTTTTCTAGGTCAAACCAAGATCATATTAAGCATATAAACGTGTCAATACATCAAAGTAAAGTTGCGGAAATACTCACTTTGATCGGCTTTGCGATGCGTTGAACACAAAAAATTTCTGCTCCATGGATGAAGCTCTCGGTAATGCCATTTTTGTGCTCCTTGTGTTTCAGTCAACCCCTTGGTGTGTGGATCTCCAAGCTCCAAGCTTTATGTGTGGATTCCATGCTCATGAATGGGTTTCCCTATCACCTTTGTAAGACTCATTGGATGTGCTAGCATCATAGAAAAATTTGCCACAAATCTTTCTATTTCCCTTATGTAACTCTCGGTATTTGCAGAAAATAGAGAATGAGAGAAAGGCTTCCAAGCCGTAAGGGAGAGAGGGGGAGAAGATGAAGATGATGTTGTGTATTTGTTTTCAAAAACTAATACCAATTACCAAATTCAAAATTTGGTACAAGATTTTAAAGTCTTCAACTACTTCCATCAATCACAAAAGTGACATGCATCACTTCACTCAAAGTTGATGTGACTTACATCACAAGAATGACTAATGATGTGACGCGTGATGTGACTTTTGGGCCCCACTTGATTCGAAGTCCGAGTGGGCCCGCAAAAACTCTCGAGCTCGGGTTCGATAATTCTGAATTAACGAATTTTTCGTTGCGATGTAATTAAATCAAATTTAATTAAATAATTATGCCTAGCAAAATTACT
>SKCR01040558.1:0-37965 GCA_019454045.1 Zanthoxylum bungeanum | reverse complement strand
AGTTATCACAAAAAAAAAATTCTTTTTTTGTTCTTTCTTTTTCCTTTCAATTTTTTGAGAGAAAACTTGGAACAAGATGGTTAGGGTTTACAAAATAAGATTAGGGTAAAAAGAAAACAACTTTCCATTTTATATTTAGGATTTAATTTGTTGTCAAAAAAACAAAAGAAACATTTCTCCTTCCTATCACAAGTTTCGGCCGAACCTAGGGTTTAGGTAACCACCAAAAATATTTTTATTCTCAATAAATACATTAAAGGTGTTACCAAGCAAAAGGTTGTAACAACCAAATTGGAAATAATGTGTTTAAAAAATATTTATTACCAAAATAATATATATATTAAATTATCAAAATAATTTTATATTTACAACACTTTTTAATAAATTAAATGATTATCTCATAATCATTTATTTAATGAAATCATTATATTAAATATAATATAAAGCTACTTGTATGACAAATATATTATTAATCTCATTAATAATATATATATATATATATATATATATATATAATTGAACTATCCAATTATATTTAATTTGCTAAAGTATATCGAGCTAGCACGATGACCAAATGGACTTATAATTACGAGCTTCAATAATCCCGGAATATTAATTAAATTCTTTAATTAAATATTCTGAATTAATAACTTCAACTTATTCCATTAAAAACCTGAAACTGCACTCTCATTGTCGTAGATAAATAATATAAGTTGAACTACGTCGGTGTCCATCGATATAGTCATTACATACAGATTGACATTTCACGAGTATCTCATAATTAGAGACAGGTCATAATATCTGTTATACCCCTCTAATTATTTTGACCTTAAGTACCATTGATTCTCTAATAAACGATTTATTCATAACCATTATAAATATTAATCTTTCTATTCGTAATAGAATGACTTGAGCGCTCTAATCGTTCAAGTACCGAATCAACCCTTAAGGAAGATACTTTTCTACTTCTCGCAAGAAAAAAATGAACTTCATATCTATATAAAACATCACCAGCTACACACCAAAGTACGTGACTATTGGTCGGGATTACTACACCAACTTCATCTTTGTAAATCAAATGACATAGTCTGCCATGCAGGAGTTCGCAGTACACTCAGAATTCAGATCAATCCATATATGACCATCTAGTAGATTGAAATGAATTTCTTTATTTAACGGATATTATAAGAAATTCATTTCTATCTATATCTAGTCCTATATGATCACATCATATAAGGTGCATTCATTCTCATGTCACCATATGGACGATCCCGAATCAAGGTCGTCATATAATTATAGAATGGACCGCAATTATAGATGAACCATAAACAAAATATTCGCTTTGTTTGCTCTCTATAGACTCTTTTAGATTACTAACTTCAGACTTAAATTATCTTGTGTATGACACTCATACACTAAATATGAAGGCACATAAGTAATCAATGGTAAACAAGATAATTTACAATATTCGATTTAATTCAAAACATTTGATAAATGAATAATGCATATTTTATTTCATAACAAATAATTCTGTTTACATTACATAAAGTTTTATGGCATAAATCCCAATAATTGCTTCGTTGTTTGTTGACTTATTAGCTATAAAAATGAATATTGTTGCTCCTAAGGGATGTGACTTTGTGGTAAATGGCTTAGAATTTGGTTGTTGGGTCTTAGGTTCGAGTCTAGTAAGTGCATTTCTTTTAAGAGTTTTGGACAACGAGATTTACATGCTCCGCTTAAGTTCGGATCGGTTGATTTGACGCCGAGATTTTCAACGTGTCCAAAAATAATAATGGATATTACTGGACCATTACTTGTTTGGTTGTTTTTTTTAGGACCCACTACATTAATTTATTCATTGATGCTATTGGTTGTTTGTAGTATAATATATATATTGGAAATGCAATGACAATAATTTAATATGTCGGTTGTTGTCTTTTTTTTAATCTGTATAATGTTTTTATCTTGATTTTATTGCTTGCTATGTTGTTTGTTTAGTTAAGCTTTGCTTTGTTTTTTTTTTTTTTAAAAAAAATAAAATAAAATCTATTTGAGTGGATAGCTTCATCTTGAAGAGGGGTGCATTATTGTCTTGGTGGTCAAAGTCTCTTTGTTTTGCTTTTCTTATGGGTTGGGGAGGGGACTTGATACATTTGGATCTTTTTTTTGGTCCATGAAATTGGGAATGCTTTGGATCCGTCAATTCGAATTACCATCCCTAATTGTACTTATAAAACTGTGACTGTCTTTATATAAAAAATAAAAATAAAAAAAAAAAAAAAAGTGACCGCCCTTATAAAAAAATGCAATTGTCCTTAAAAAAAAATAAAAAATAAAAATAGAAGGCTTTGTTGATTTTTTTTTTCTTTTTTATAATAAAGATAGGTGTTAAAATGATAAAGGGCATCACAACAATTAACAACACGTGAGCATTATTGCATAATGATGAATGGCATTTAGCATGATATGTTTTAAAAGTCTTTAAATTGACTGAACTTTCGTCTATTATATACATCAAAAAAAAAATTTGAGTTTGATTGAACTTCCATCTATTTTTGGTATAAAATTGATAATTTTTCTAATAATCATTATATTAATGATATAGTTCAGTTTCAGATTTTTTTGTCAAGAATTTATATTTAGTGATATTATCATTTCTCTATTTTATAAATTAAAAAATAATAAATAAGTATAAGAAATATTATCATGTAATATTTTATTATTATATCTTTAAAAAACACAATTATCCTTATAATAAAATGTTACCGAACTCTTAAAATGTGATTATATTTACAAGATCATGACTATCTTTACAAAAAAAAAAAAAAAAAAAAAGTTTATGCCTCCTTAAAAAATAGAAGGCTTTTGTTGATTTTTTTTTTTTTTTAAATAATGATGGGTGTTAAAATGATGAAATTTGCTTCTCCCCCTCCCAAAATCATAAAAATCTCCAAATCCATAAAAATAATACACCCATTGTCCCCAAATCAATATATAAATATATATACGAATTTTATTTTATTAATTAAATTTTGTTATTTTTGTTAAATTTATATTTTTTGCTCTTTATATATCTATTTTTTTTTTTTGTTTAATAAATATTACAAATTTCTTATTTATTGTTATTTATTTTATGTTCATTTATTCATTTAAATTTTTTGATTCTTTATTAATTTATTTAACGCTACTTAGGTATAATATATATTTTCATTTTTTGATAGTCAATTTGTTTAATGAATCTCATATATTTTTTATGCATATTTTTTATTTATTTTGAAAGTAGATAAATTTATTATATTAAAAATCATGTTGATTCTGATTTTGATTTTATTTTTGTTTTATTAAAAGTTGTTTGTCTTATTTACTTTTGTAAATTAGTATCCATATCTATTAAAAGTAGTGTTGATTCTGATTTTGATTTATATTATATGATATGTAATCAATTATGGTACGAAGTATTTGGTATATCATCAAGTGCACGAGAATGAGGCTTTGGAGGCAACATATATTAAAATTTGTGTTTTTATATTTTCAAGTGTAACTTATTGTATTATTACTTGTACTCTTCTTTTAAAATATATTTTTCTATTACACATGAGAATATTTTTATTATACATAAGTAGTATTAAATAAATTATAAAAGAATACAAAAATTAAATGAATAAATTAACACAAAATAAATAATAATAAATATAAAATTTGTAATATTTATTAAATAAATTAAAAATAATATATATATAAAGAGTAAAAAAAATATAAATTTAACAAAAAAAATTAATTTATAAAATAAATATATTTAATTAATACAATAACAAAATAGTTCTTTAACAAAATACATGTAAAGTCTGGGGGAGCACAGCCCCAAAATGATAAAGGGCATCACAATAATCAACAAAACATTAGGGGTGACAATTTGAGTCAAGATTCGTTTATTCATTCAATTCAACTCGCTTTAAAGCGGATATGAGTTTGGAAAAATTTTAATAAATGGGTCAATTCGATTTGATTCGTTTATTAAACAAATCGAATCTGAATTTGAGCTTATCAATTCGTTTATTCGTTTGGAATTCGTTTATTAAACGAATCATAAACAAATCGAATTTTAATCGAATTCATTTAGTATTCGTTTAATTATATTACAAATTAACCCTTATAATTTTTGAACAACAGAGTTTAAGAAAAATTATATTTTAGTAATTACACACTTGTAACCTAAAAAATAACTATATAAAGAAAAATTCTTAACCTAAAATTCTCTCTCTCAACCATGCCGCCTCCTCCACGCCTCTCCCCAGTCTCAATCCTCTCTCAATTACTGTGTAACACCCAGTGGTGACAGCGTTGGTAACATGTATCGTGTGACACTATCTGTCCATTTCAGACAGCATGCTCCTCCATTGACAATGAAATCAGCTAAATCGGGGCCCTTCTGCTCGAAATTTGGAAAAGTGTTCAACACGAAAGTTGTTCATCTCGGAGAAACGAGTTCGATGGTTTAAAATTCAGATCAACCAGAGTTCGTTTGCTATCTCTAAAACCGAACCAACAAACTTCCTTCGTATAGAATAATAAATTGCGTAAATGGTTCTTTAATGTTAACGCAATTTCCAATGCATCAAATCTTTATCTTAAAATATTTCGAGCTATATTTCAATACTTAAACTATTATTTTCCAATATAGTCTCATTCCGAGAACCGATCAGCAATATAAAATCCTTCCGGAAGAGTATCCGAATTTCTGGATATTACATTTCAATCTTCTATATAAATTGTCATTTATATCATAGAAATTATCAAATTTTTTGAATATTTATACTTGAATTATGGATAAAGTATTAGTTCAACTAATATGTTTTTCAACGACTTGAATTTATTTTATTATTCGAGATTTGGGACCCCTCAGGACTCCTTTTATCATTCGCGGGTCCCCATCCTCTTCCTTAAAATAATTATGAGGGACGGGGAGAGGGTGAAGACATGTAAAGATGGTCGGGAATAGGTACGAGGATGTCGATCCCCTCCACTCCCCTCCCGATTGACATTCTTATTTACAATAAATATATGTGGTTTACACGTGTGTGATATAATTACATTTGATTTGAGTGGTTAATAACTATGGGACCCCGTAGTTTTACATTGTTATAAATTATCATATAATTGTTCCATTTGTGTCAAACAGGTCCCTGACTTTACTGAATGACCAAAGTACCCCCAAAAATCACTTTTCAGAGTGAGAATGTCGAAGCCCAAACACTGGCCCGCTGAGAAAAATTAAGCCCATTTTGAACCAAGTTCGCATGTCCAAAATATATGCAACTATTGAACTTTGTATATCCAATTTTGTATATCATGTGATCTTAAAGAAAAAAAAAACATTAAATCCAAGGCTGAAATAGCATGTCTTTTGATCCAATTATTTTCTCGTAGCATCTTAAGAAATAATAAATTATTTTCTATGAGCTATTCTGGTTTCTCCCACTTTTTCTAAGTAACCAAACAGTGTTGATTTTTTAATGAGATTATTTTAATTTTTTCCATTTTAAAATGTATAGTATCTACCATTTTTTAAAGTTAAATTTTACTCCTATTAAATTTATTGTTCTGGCTACAAACCCTACTTCTAAAATTAAAACACAAAGTTTGTATCACAATTATTTATTTTTGTTACACTATACCTAAAGAGTTCCACTTTTTTTTAAATGTTAATGAAAATATATATTTCAGTCTAAATATAAATTTAGGATATTTTAATACTAAGCCTAGTGAAGATAAAACCTAATAACATAAACTAATATATCCATTATGGGTTCCTCATAATTAGGAGGAAGACATATTTACACTCGAAACTATTTAGTTATAAGAGGAATTACAAGACTGACTTAGTCTTTCCATCGCAATGTAATACCGATGAATACATATTCCTATATAGACACGAAATAATAAAATATACACATTTGAGTATAATATTTTACAACATCCGACAATCAATCTAATACAAAGAAAAAAAATAATCGATAAATTAGAAGAGACGTCTTGAAAAACATCTTAGAGCTCTAGCCTTGAGAAGATCATATGTCTACCCTCACCAAATCTTTTATAAGCTGAAAGAAAAATTAAACTTGCAAAAACTGAAACAATGTAGTATTACTAGTACTAGGGGTGGGCAAAAAAACCGACCGAAACCGAACCAAACCGCAAACCGAACCAAACCGGACCGAATTTATGTTTTTTTTCTAACGGTTCGGTTTTGCGGTTCGGATTGGCCCACCCCAAACGGTTTACGGTTCGGTTCAGGAGCTAATAATCCGAACCGCACCTGTTAAACCGAACCGAACCGTTATAATTAAAAAATTTATATATTTTTTTATAAAAAAATTGTATTTTTCTTTTAATTTTATTATATGTTTTCTTTTTATTAGTATGTTAATATTTTTATTCTTAAATTTTTTGTTAATATATTAATTTGTTAATATTTTTATTCTTCAATTTATTTGTTAATACTTTTATTCTTAAATATTTTGTTTTATGGTAGCATCATTATTCTTGAAAGTAAAGATGTTTGATTTGTTTCTTAATTAGAATGATGGTAGCATCATTATTCGAGGTAATTTTTAAAAAATACAAGAATTAATTGTGCCTCATTTTTCAATCTTTTATGGAGTGCATGTGTTTTTCTTGGAGTCACAACATACACCTTAGCACTTCGTACTATTTGTTGGATAGAATTAAATTTTTTTTTTGTCTTCACTTAAGTGGATGAAAATTTGTTTTAAATATAATAATCCGTAAACCGAACCGAACCATCCGTAAACCGCTGGTTTAAAAAATTTTTCAATCCGAACCAAACCGTTATTTAATGGTTTGGTTTTGAAAGGTAAAAAATCTGAACCGTAAAATATGGTTTGGTTCGGTTTTAGCAAAAACCAAACCAAACCGAACCGCGCCCACCTCTAATTACTACCATTGCGCATTAGCGGATACTGAATCCACAGATCTAGGTAACACAACAATCAAAAATAGAGAGGGCAGGTCACCCGTGGACTTTTTTTTTTGTTTTAAAATTTTAAAAATCTTATCGTTAAATCATCTAATCCGAACTTAAATGAAATAAATAAAATATTCAATTATCCCAAGTTCTTATAAGAAATGAACCCATGAATTTAAATTATAAATCTAAAATTTAAATTATAAATCTGAAAATTAAATTTTAAATCTTACACCTTCAAGTCACCGTTTATTGGAGATGTGACCCGAGTACGCACCTAGAGGCAAAAAGTAATAAATGGGGAGAAAAGAGAGACGAAATAGGGAGAAAGAAGGGGATGTGACGGGGGCCAGGCCTTGTTGCTTATCACGCGGCGGCCTGTTGATGTTGTGTTGTTTTAATAAGTTCCACTTTTCAGTTAGAAAAATGTTTTAACCATAACATATCATATATAAATAATAAATAAATAAAACCAACAAAATTCAAATCAATTTTTAAAAAAAAAAACTCACATTTCTGTTCCTTATCTTGGGAGGCTTGACATTTTACATAATATTCAAATCTTTTTTAATAGCAGTTTTTCAATTTAAGAGTGCTCCATAAATACCTTAAAGCTCGTTTGGCATATTATGAAATGAATAAAATAATTATTAAAAATATTAATATAAGTCCTTTCACCTTTTGCTTTTTTATTGACATAACCAAATATTTAATAGGGCACAAAGTCATAGATAACCGCCTAGAATCATAATCAATTAAAATGAAATCATTTATTACAACTATCAAAAGTCCTTTATGTCTTTTTTTTTTCCTTTAAAAATTTAAGGAAGATTTAAGTTCTTTCTTATAAATTATACTCGTATCTTATCCAAATCTTAAATTAAATATATCTCATAAAATTTGAATACGTGGTCTCTTATTTCAATTATAAAATTCAAGCAAATTAAACTATCCTTTTAGAGATAAAATACTTTATTTCTATTTTATACTATTTTGAAGAAAAAAAATTAAGGGTGGCAATTTGGGTCAGGATTCATTTATTTGTTCGATTCGATTAGCTTTAAAACGAATACGAGTTTGAAAAAATGGATTCGTTTAATAAATTGATCAATTCGATTCGTTTATTCGTTTATGATTCATTTTATTTACTAATTCTTGTTAATTTTCAATTAAGATTCAAGATATTATAGCTAATTATCATAGAAAAAAAAAATATTTTTGATATTTGATGAGGTATTTTTAGTAAATATATTAATTACATATTTCATATGTATATATTTATGAAGAATTAATATAAATCAAGTGTGGTAAATTATTTTATTAAATAATATCATTGACTAAACGAATAAATGAATATTCGTATTCGATTCGTTTAATAAACGAACTGAATACGAATCCTGATATTAGGATTCGTTTAATAAACGAATCGAATACGAATCCATCACATTTTGATTCGATTCGTTTAGGATTCGATACAAATTCGATTTGTTGATTCGTTTTACCACCCCTAAAAAAATTATAAAGAGTTGAATAATTTTAAGGGAAACTATCACCCACCTACCAAATTTGAGGCGTATATATTCAACTAATTATCATAATTACACAGATGGCAGAAAATAAAAAAAAAATCCCAATTTTTTATTTAAAAATCTTGAATTTTAATCGGGGTTCAGAATCTCAAACTCTGTAGTATTAAATTCATAACAATATTCCTTCCTTGCTCAAAAATCAATACGAAATTTAAGATGAATTTTCAACCTGAATTCATAATCGAGATGAGACTATAATTGACAAATCACGATCCATCCCAACCGATAATCATCTCTATAAAAATATGTCAATGTATCATGTGAATAAAAAAAGAATTAACTGACGGTTGAAATTCATAAACCTAACTTAATTTAAAAACTAGCTAGCTAGCAATTTGGTAATCACTGTAGACTAATGTTAGAGAATTTATTTAAGATTACTAATATGTCCTTAGTCATGAATTAAACATTGCAAATAACTAAAAATTCCTTCTAAATGCACTTTTAAAAATTAAATAGATATCAAAGTTGCTTGTTTATGGTTATTTTTTTCATATTTTTTGCACGAACAGTGGGGAATTATTGGTCTTTAGGAATGGAAGAATTTTTTTAATGTAGACAGAATTGAGTTCAAATTGTTTAATTAACCAAAAAACCAAATAAATAATATTAGTCCTGATAATTTATCCAAAACCAAAATAAGTAGTTGAGGTTCTCCAATTTTAAACAAACAAAAGATATCTAATTTTAGAAAGGAAGAGGCTAATTGCACTCTAAATTAAAGACGATATAAAAATCTTGTATAAAAAATCCAGTAATGATTCTTGATGATTTTTCATTTCGATTTAAAAATTAGTATTAGATTGGGGACGTTTTTTTCCCGAATATATAATTAGGATTGGACCGAAATTGGTAAATTCTAATTTACCGTGACCGATTGTCATCTCTACTCTAAAGAATCATCTTATAATAATATTTCTTTTTCCTAAAATGCTCTTAATTCAATTTACTAGGACAACCTTTACAATTGAATAAAAATATATTACCACTAACAACTATTTAGATAAAACAGTGATGGTCGATTCACTGTTTTATCTGACCGAGAGTTCTGTTGTTGAGTTTATTTCAGTCACACTCTTTGACAGAATCTGGGGTCACTCCCTTCACATCGATCATATCAAACAAATCTTTACAGTGTAAATAATCTATCATCCGAGACCTTCATATGGAGTAATTAGTTGTCGTCAGCTTAATCATTGCACAAGAATAAGAATCATTCATTTCCATTTTAAGTTTTAAAGTTTAAAATGAAAATAGGATAAAATCGAGGATGATTTTCATAAATCGGAGGTCACCGTTGTGTCCGAAACGGTCGAAAATGGTAGATTAGATTTTTCGTTCGTCCAAATCCGACTCAGTGATTGATTTGTAAATTTCTAAAATTTGTGGGGTTAAAATGTAAATTTCAGAGACTTCAGGGGACTCAATGAAATTTACTAGGTATGCTGACGTGGCAGATACATGGATGATGATGTGGTAGAAGTGAGACCGACTTACTGATGTGGCGGACATGTGGCGATGACGTGGCAGATGATGTGTTAGACACCCTGCTGACGTGGTTGCTGATTGTGCACTGACGTGACTGCTGACTGTGTGATGAACACTAAAAAGTGCACATTTATTGAAAGAAAAATTAATCATTTTACACTTGTAGTTTCACTTATCCCATTAATTTAGCATATTAATTATATTTATGTTTTATATATTTTTATTATGATTTTTAATTTTTATGTAGGTGAAATAATACTTTGGATGCATAACTTGAAAAATGGACATGACATTTAGATTTTGGAGGCCAAAAACTTGAAAGAGCGTTCTAACAGTGTACAAATTCAGAAATTACAACTCTGCGTAATTTTCTTATTTTGGACATAACCTTTTTACTTCGATATTGGATTAAAGTGATTCTAGTTCCTGATGAAAGAATACTCAATTGATAAATAAATAAAAAATATGTTATGTGTAATTATTAAAGTCATTATAAAAAAAAAATAAAAAATTATAATTGTCAAACTTCCATCAAACATGTCTTGCATGTTTGGTGGAGAAAATGGTGGAGAAAATGGTGGAGAAAATGATGGAGAAACTGGTGGAGAAAACTTGCAAAATTTCTATAAATAGAGGTACTGTGCACCTCATTTTCCTCAGCTCGGATTCCATAGTTTTCTCTGAAAATTTGTGTAGCTCTAGCTCTTGTGTGTTTTATTTTTTTTAAAACTTTCTTGTAATTTATTTTATTTCAGTAATAAAATTATGTGTGTTTTTATTAAAATTTGAGTAGCTAATTTCTTTTTTTTCTGGGGTAAAGGGAGATATTTTTAATATGAAAATTTAGATTAATCCCACTTATATTATAATATATAAATTGTAATCTAATGATTATTTTTTTAATTTAATTATGGATTAATTATTGACAAACTTTGTTATTGCCTACATGACTGGTTTTATTTATTTGGCATAATTGAGTATCTAACTAAACTTATTATAGACAAAAATTATCACCGCCTTCATGGCTGGTTTTATATATTTTGGCATAATTAATTCATGAAATAAATTAATTGGGTAATAATGACAATTTATATATTATAAAAAGTGAGATTTCTAAATTTGAAATATTAAAAGTGGATCTCATAATCTGAGTATTTTATTTTATTATTGCAGTTTAAATTAAAATTTTCCAATCACTTCAAACAATCCAACTTTTTTATCTTTCACTCAAATTATTATTTTATCATATTAAATCTATTCTATGTGGATCGACTCCGGTCTTATCGGGTTATTTTATTACTTCGACACTCTTATTCTTGAGAGTAAAGAATCACTTTTTTTGAGTGTGTCACTGTACGCTGACGTGGGCTGACTTTGTGGTGACGCGGTTGACACGTCAGCATCTTCAACCTTCAGACACGCGTGAAGCGAGTGGCGGCGCGTGGACTGTCCCCCAGTTGGCGTATGCGGGCTCACCGGACCCCCGTTCGATCGTCGGAAAATATCATTGTGCTCGTCTCAACGTGAATAAGCCGATGGTATGCTCAAAACTGATTTTTACAACTTTACTGAAACCCGAATTTTTCGAACCGATTTCATTCTTTGATTTTTCGACCCCGATGTATAATCAAAGCTTTGGTACCACTTGTTGTGATATCTGATCACTATAGAGTGTTTTGAGGAAAAACCGAATCTATTACTATAAGAATGAGAACTTTACAAGTGTTTAACCTCTTTACAAAAAAACCTCACTTCTGCACACTCTATAAGCTTTCTCTTGAAGCTTAATGTTTTTGGGGTGCCTAAAGCTCATAAATGAGCTATGAATTTATAACAAAAATTGTGACTCAAAAGTCAACAAAATAACAAATGCACCTAAAACTATTTGTAAGCTTCCACTATTTTTAACACTCCACCTTATAATGATGGTGATGAATGTGGGTGGATCCTTCAATTATAGAAGCTTGAACAATTACAGCAGTAACCCTTTTTTTGACGTTGAGGCAGTTTGGCATCTGCTGTTGCCCGCTGACGCTGAGGCCGCACGGGCGCCCTCTGACACTGAAGCCCCCTGAGTTAATTTTTACGATAATTTTGTCTGAAAATTGTATCTTCGCTCAGTAAAAATATTTTCTCAAAATTAAGTTAATTTTAAAAAATGGGGAAAATTAATAGGTCAATTTTATAAATTTCCCTTCAATTAACAACATGCAATCAATTCCAAAAAGAAAAGGCAAATTAAATGCAAAAGAGATCTCATCATCCTTGTTCTCTTTTTGGGGTGACGATGGCCTAATTTTATTATGTGCATGCAAGTGGTACAACATAAATTTATGCTTTTCCTTTTGGACTTCAATTATTATTATAAGATTGGAAATCAAAACTCCATACCTAAATTCTCACCGACCATTTTCACTTTTCTTTTATTTTTTTCTGTCATGCATTTAGAAAATGGGGTCATGCCCAGTATTATTAATTGTCATGTACATATTAATCGTTAATAATTGATTGGCATGAGATGTTAAATTAGAAAATTAGGTTATGTAATGACAGATTTTTTTTGTTTTTTTAATTATCTCTCTCTTTTTGAAATCACTCTCAAATTGAGTGGTAGATTACTTTCTCTTTTTTTTTTTCAAGTGTGTGAAACCTAAAAAATGAATATCAAAATCTTCCTTAAATCTTATTTATAATAGGAGCATTGCACATTGAGTATCTTTTGTGGACTAATAGAACAAAAAAAGTTCTGAAATATTTGGAATGGGTTTCACATGGTTTATGGACTTAATTAGTTATGCCATGATAAAGTTGACAAGATATTCTAATATTTTCCAACAGTAAAATGTCAATATGAAAATAGAAATTTAAGTGTAATGAATTTATTAAACTAAGTGTATATATATTTGTATATCATCCAGCCTAGTAATGGAGTAGCCGGAATATTGATTCGTGGGGTGAAATTTTTGATTTTCATAAAAAATTATAGATGATTTCTTCATTTTAATTGGGACGAATCAAAATTATCTCATTAATAAATTAAAATTTTAAATAATATATAATACATATTTTAAAAAAAATGAATTGAACGGAGACGACTATCAATACTCACCTTTATATGGCTCCGTCACTTCCGCAGAAAAATTAACTTTACACAATAAATAATGGTGGGTGATTCCTTGTGATGTACAAAGAAATGTACATTGTAAGAACTTTATTATAAAGTTAAATGGTGGGGCAATTTTAATTTAAAAATTTAACATAAATTTTAAATTTTATAATTATACAATCTAATTGTAGATATTAAAAATTAATGTAATATTTAATAATACAAATTTATCCACCATTAAATTCTTGAAATTAATAGTTCAAAACTTGTATCAAAATTTTAAGTTAGAAATAGTTTAACCCATAATTAAATTCTCTTACGATGCAAAAGATCATTTTTTCCCATAACCAAGCCGTAAATACTATGGGTATCAATGGCATTCCTCGACACTAATTTTCTATACTTTTTTTTTTTTTGAATGGAAATCACACCGTCAAACCACTCCTTCCGGGCTTAAGCGGAGCATGTAAAACTCTTGGCTGTCACAGGCTCTTACAAGAAACGCACTCTCTGGATTTGAACCCAGGACCTTGATGAGCGGAAAATATATCAATATTTACCGCCCCTTTAACTTAATATTTTGTTTAGTTTCTCGGGTTTGATGAATATTTTGATGTGTTTTAGTTTATTTTACAGATAAAATAATATCGGATCTCAATGAAATCATTTAGGACGAAATATGGGTCAAATAAGGCAATTATTGGACTTGATATTTTAATTTTGGAGATTGGAAACTTGAAAGAGCGTTTTTGACAAAGTGCAGTTTTGGAAATTCCAGTTTTGCACATTTGTCGTATTTTTGCCATAACTTTTTACTCCGATATCGGATGGAGCTGATTCAGGTGCCAGATTAAAGAAGACTCGAAGATCTACAACTTTGAAAGACAAAATAATTTCTAATTCTGAAGATTTCATGACCGAAATTGATGAACCATCCGGAAGTGTGTTGTGTGTAATTATTAAAGTCATTTTCAATCATTTTCAAAGCAAAAAATAAATTAATAAATAAATTATAAAAATTATCAAATCACCACCAAACATGATAAGCAATTAGTGGAGCAATTAATAATGGATTTGGTGGAGTAATTAGTGGAGAAATTAATAATGGATTTGGTGGAGAATTTGATGGATGCAAAATTTTGCATATAAATACCAAACCATTTCATTTGTAAATTTCATACTTTCTTCTTTGAAAATTCCTAATGAATAAATAAGAAGATTGTATCTTGTTTGTTTATTTACAGCTTCCAGTAATTAATTTCCGCTTTCACACTTTCTTTTCTTTACTTTTCAGTTTTTTTACTTTCCGTAATTTACTTTTACGGACAAATCTTTTCTTTCTTTACTTTTGCAGTTTTTATTTTTCAAGCAATGAGGAGGTAACTCCCCCTTACTGGGGTAAAAGGTAAAGCTTTTATTATTGCTATCTAGATTAATCTCCCTTAAATATAAAATATAAACTATTTAAAACCTGACTTAATGAGGATATCGCTATATTGGCCGGTTGGAAATTAATTATAAATTAGTTTTAACCTGACTAAGTATGGATACCGCCTGGTTGGTCGGTTGGTAATTAATTATTAATTTGACTTAATCAGGATTCCGCCTATATGGCTGGTTGGTAATTATCACGCAAAATTAATATATTATATTAAGGGAGATATCTAAAATAGTAGTAATAAAAGTTGATCCTCTAACCCCAGCATTTTCTTTTATTGTACTTTTACTTTATTTAATTCAGCAATTTACTTTCAGTAATTTACTTTTATTTCTTTTTTTGCTTTTTACTTTTACTTTTACTTTTACTTTATTTACTTTTCAACAATTTACTTTCAGTATTTAATTTTAGTATTTTACTTTATGTCTTTTATTTTTTACTACTTATAAATATGTGTCGTAACTAAGCCAGTTATATGGGGTTGTGATGAAATCCAATATCACCGTTTTATAAGGGTTAAATTATATTTTGGGTAATATAAAAGTTTATTTATTGAGTCTTAATATTAATGCTTTTTATTAACTGGCCATTAATAAAATTGAACTGATAAACTTAAAATGAACTAGACATATGTATTTTAAGTTTAAAACCTTAGACTCAATAGCCCACGATCTTCCTTGAGGATATATAACCCTTTAATAGATTTCATTACAGGATAGGAATATACCCGTCGGGCGGGGGTAGCCATAATTGGAACTTAAACTTAATGAATCCAGATAATTTGGTTGACATAGACATATGGTTCAATTGGGTTAAACTGGGTATTTGCTTCTGACCATCGACATAGGCTTTTGCATAATTTAGTGTTCCAGGTTAGTAAACCGATTTATTACACAAACATAAAATAACCACTTCATCTTTAAAATGATATTGGAAGAAATCACAACCCTAGATAGTTTTTAATATTGAATTTTCTTAAACCTACTTTCGAACAATTTAATTTACTTGTTTTAAATTTAGAATCGCATCTTTTCAAATCAATCAAACAACCTGTTAGATACTAGTAATCATTTGACCTCATAAAATTAATAGATTAGATATTAAGTCATCGTGGGATCGATACTTTTTATACTACTTGAACGATACGTGCGCTTGCGTTATACGCGTGTGTAAGCACCGGTCAGACCTCAAGGTGAAATCCTAAACCCTACATCACCAAACCACATCCCTTCATCACACTAATTTTCTATACACTCACACGAAAATCACACTTATTATTGTCTTGTGATAATAACATTACTTTTTTATTCACAATATAAGGAAATAAATTATAGAATCAACATTAAATAAACAAATGATGAAGACATTTAGATATAATAATATCTCCAAGAGATCAAAAAATGTATGTTCTACCTTAAATTTAAAAAGTGAGTTAGGATTTTAATTTTCAACATTATTTCTTATTTTTATCCTACTTAAATATCCAGCAACAAATTAACATTGCCCTATATGTATAATAAAGTATTTTATATTATATAAGAGATATATAAAAATATTGTTGGAATAAATCATATTACATAATTCCCTAAATTAAAAATAATAATATTTTTTTGACAAATATAAAAAGTCAAGTAAAGAATTTTGTTGTAGATACTCTTACTTTAAACTCTATTTGAAAACGACCAAACATATTTTTTAGCATAAAATTTATAGTAATAAAAAAAATCATTCCAAACAAGTGATTATGAAGATTTCTAACTCTTGAAATGTGGTTGTTATTTTCTATTTTTCTTTAAAGATTTGAAATCTACCACTTGCTATCAAGGTTCCATCTTCCAAATTATTTACTTGTTAAGTTTCTAGACCATCGCTTGCAAGAAAGATTTTCTCTCTCAACTGACTAAGCCAATTAAAAATCCCACTTTGAAAATCTTAGAAGCTGCCGCCGATTACACAGTCCTGGTGAGCATCGGTTCCGGTTCCACATGGAATCGTAAGAAACTTGATTGATTTTCTAATTCCGTAATCGGAATCGGTTCTTTTAGGGTCGGTTTTGGTTCTAAAATATTATGAATCGATTTTTTCGATCTGGTTACGGTTTTAATATGGTAGGAACCGGAACCGAATTTTAGATTTGATTTTCATATAATAAAATCAATTTATTTCTTTAAAAAATCTAAGGGAAATCCTAAGTCTTTTACTTAAATAATATACATTCACCATATTCAAATCACAAATTAAACGTATATCGAATAAATTTAAGAAAATCAATTATTATATTTTTTTAAATGAAACAAAAAAATATTGAAAAAATGGAAAATAAGGTAACCCAGAATCAGATCGGATCCGATAAATAGGGTACTCTATTTAACTGGATAGGTTCCGATTTTAAAATATTAGGAATCAATTTTTCAGAATAAATTCCGATTCCACTCGAAACCAAAACCGAAACCGATTTTGCTCAGTTATACCAACTCATCAAAATCCCATTAATTTTTTCAGAATCAAAATTATCTCATTAATAAATCAATTTTTTTATTAATATATAATACATATTTTAAAAAAAATTTGAATTGAGCGGAGATGGCTATCCGTATTCACCTTTATATGGCTAAGTCACTTCCGTCTAAGACTTGCTCAGCTATAAATTAAAGAGTAATAGTTAAACACTTGTAGAAAAATTAACTTTACACAATGGATGATGGTGGGTGATTCCTTGTGATGTACAAAGAAATGTACATTGGAAGAACTTTATCATAAAGTTAAATGGTGGGGCTCTTTTAATTTAAAATTTTAACATAAATTTTAAACTTCATTACTATAAAATCCAATTGTAGATATTAAAAATTATATGCTCTCACATACGTATGTTCATTAGGTAGAAAATTCCAGTGACTCCTGGGTTCCGGTCCTGATCGTTTCTCTTGTGACAGCTTTGACACGTTCACAAGGAGGCGTATCAAGGTTAAACTTGTCAATGATAAATTCAAGATACTTTCGTAATCCTGACAGCTTTGGCACGTTCAGGATTATGCTTTCACTTGAATTTACCTAATATCAAAAATATATCTGGTACAGATAAATTCCTACCGGTTATATCCTCACAGCTTTGGCACGTTCTCGGATACAGTCGTAGAAAATTTATCCATAAGCTATATTGATAAGACGGACCAATAAATATGCATCAAATACATATTAATTATTAAACCTGATTTCAAGTAAGGATTTTCCGCAAAAGACGTTATTCACTTTATTTAATCAAATTAAATAAATACATACATGGATAAAGTAAAGATTAAATTAAACATTAAATTTAAAGACATAATCATATCATGTGTTCAGAATCAGACTCGCTCTGATACCATTTTATAGGGGATTTTAGGGGTAAACGCAGCAGAACGTGGAAAAATAAATTTTTCCGATTTCAATAATTTTTCTCGGGCAATTAAAATAAACTTATTTATTCTAATTACTCAAAACTTGAAAAAAATAAATTTTTACCCAAAAATCTGATTTTCCCATATTTGGCGTGAGACCCCAATAGTTTACATTTTGATCATTTTAGTCATAATTTGTCAAATATAAATTTAATTGATTTCAAATCACTACCAAAATGATTTCTACATATCATATACATCAAAATACAACTCACAACACAAAAACACAAAAAACTTGAAATTACCGAATGCACAACAAAGTTTCAACTTTTTGTATTTTGGTCCAAATTTGTTCAAAACAAGTTTGAATGAATTTCAATCAACACCAAATGATATGTACATCTTATATACATCATTATACAACACATATATGAAAAGCCGCAATTTTGGTGGAGGTATGAACCCTAATTTCTCAAATTAATCCAATTAACAAAATTAACCAAATCCAACACTTTAATCTAATCTCTACAACACCAAACAAGTCTCACCACTTTGAAATAACTCAAGAAAAATTTTAGGTCATCAATGAGTGGCTTAACAACTCTAGAATGGCAACAAGATCATCAAATCATCAAAAGTGTGCTTTTACACCTTTAATAAGCTTACTTTGTTAATGATACATGCATACATCTTTCATTCATGCTTCCAACCATCAAAACACAAAGACAAGAGAGTAGAAAAATTTAAGAATTACACATTTGTAGCTAAGAACAAAAGAAACAAGTTTCATTCTAATAGAAAGTTGAAAATACTTAAAAAAAATCCAAGCTTTCTTGATTTTCTTCTTGGTTTCTTTTCTTTTTCTCTCAAGTCTCTTTTGTTTTAGGTTTTTGGTTGAACAACTGTGAAGCAAATGAAAAATGATCCCTTATATAATAATAGGGTTTGGCCGAAATTTGCTAGAAAAATAAAACAATATTTTTTTTTCAATTTTTCCAAACAAATATCTAATAAGTCAAATGACATTTGACTTCCTTTTTCTTTAATATAAAGTGAACAATTTACACTATTTAATCATTTCCTAACTTTATCATAATGGTAGATATTTATATTTTAATTATATTAATCATTTAACAATTAAATAATTAAATAATTAATTAAATACAAATATCTCAAATATATGTATTATATTTACTTTAAATATACCAAATACATATATATTAATGATATATGTCAAATATCATAATTTGACATTTAATTAATGTGTATTTAATAAAATCATACATTAAATACAAATACACATTAATTAGGAAATGACCAAAAGGTCCATTTGCATGTATCTTTCGATTAACCGTTAAACGATTTATAAATAATTAATATTATTCATAAAAGTTACCATAGTACTCTACGAGTATATTTTATTAGTGAGACTCTATAGGTTTAGGTGTATCCGTCATAAAATCTAATTTCGTGTCCATAATCTACCCATCCGTAAATTATGAAGAACACAGATAAACTCACTGAACCATACAGGTCGAGGTCATTGTATACATATAATCCCTCTGTCACAGGTATCCAGATTATTCTAGAGATATAGATATAAACGTCAAATCTCTATAGATATAATCACGTTGATGTTTCTATTAGCAATCTCTTCATAACACTTAGAACTCACTTCTACAGTGTACCACGGGCCCACAAATTTAACATATTGCTAATTCCATATTGAATACCTATGCTATGTACATAGAGATGACAGGTTCTATCTTGACACACACAGGATATCCTGAAGATCAGTCCACACCCAACGGACATGCGGAAGTCTGGCCTTAATAGGTCGGTGACGTGACTGCCATCAAAGTGTGAATGATATCTCATATATCCACAATGGTATCTCAAGTAAAAGAATCAATATGATACTCAACCCGAGAATATTCTTATTGACGTTGGTGTAGCATCCATTAAGAATATTCGGTGAGTCGTTCAATAGTTATCTGATATAAACACCTACATGACTATACGAGTCTCCAAGACTCATGGTTCATTGAGAATCAACCATTGGAATCCAAGATTCTAATATACGATATGTACCGGTCTCAACGGGTTTACTTATTGATCATGTAATGTAAACCTTGACCAGGAACTGTTAAAGAAATGATACTGTTATGATACAACTCAATGTCAGTTGCGACTCTTTTGCAACTGTATCAAAACTAATCATTCTAAGGTCAATTACGTCATTACCATATATAAAGAGATGTTATTTAATAGAAAATGTTTATTTCATTAATAATAAAATATTTACATAAGTATTTACAGGGAAATACATAAGAAAATTGGCGCTGCGAGCACCAACCCTAACAAACACGCACATACTCATGCTCTCTGGAAAGGTTCGTTCGAACGCTTACTCGAACGCACCACGAACGTTTGCTCTCTGGAGTGTTTCGTTCGAACGCTTACTCGAACCACCACGAACGTTTACTCTCTGGAATATTTCGTTCGAACCCAACATCGAACGTGACACTAACGCCACATGTTCGAACGCTTCAACGAATGTAGCACTAACGAAATTGCTCCAGCTTTGTCAAATACCAGTCCAATTGCTTCAAGTTCTTCAAGACTTATTACAACTCAATTGAACTTGTTTTATTACAGACATTGCCAATAAAAATAGAATTAACAAATGGAAAATAAGGTAACCCGGAACCTGATCGAACCGATTAGGAACCGATAAATAGGGTACTCTATTTAATTCAGTTGATTCTGATTTTAAAATGTTAAGAATCGATTTTTTCCGGATAAATTCCAATTCTACTCGGAACCAAAACCAAAACCGGTTATGCTCAATCCTATACCAACTCATCAAAATCCCTTCATTTTCTTTCTCACTTTTTTTTTCCATTTGTTTCTCTTATCTTTTTTCCCTCTTCCACTAATTTCTACTTCTTCTTTTTTTCCCCTCTTTCCTTCCATTTTTCTTCTTATTTTCTCATTCTCTTCCCTTCTTTTCCCTTTCTCTCATTTTCTCTTTCTTTTTACGGTTTCTTTTGGATTTAATTTTTGTTTTTATGTTTATTAGTTTTTGTTCTACTGCTCTTTCCTTTTATCCGCAACCAATCACAACCAAAATAAATCTATTTTGTATCCATGTACAGTGTAATTAGAACTTTAAAATTCTTATATTTTCACAAATTTTACCAACACACATAAAGATATAGTACATTGAATGAAAATTTGTTCATACTTCTTTTTTGAAACTATACTAATTTTTTTTAATGATTTTGTGTGTTTTGTGTGTGTCTACCAGAATGCGAACACTTTGAGAATGACTTTTTGAGATGTAAAAGTTCATAGGTTCTGGCTTGACACTTTTGAGAATGCATGAATCTCAATCGTTTGTTCTATGTTTGATTGCTTGAGAGATTTGGCAGCCATATAAGGTTTTCTTTTAACAATGATTGTTTTAATGCTATTATTACCGAATTAATAACACTATTATATATCTTTTAACAACGATGCTAAAAGGTCCATCCTTTAGAGTCAAAAAAATTTTGGACGCTAAAGGGTTTATTACCGTCGAAAAAATTTTCGACGATAAATATTTGGACGCTAAAGATCTTTTTTGTTGTAATGAAAACATCTTTCTTTTTTTTTTCCTTCTTTAATAAATAACCGCAAAAAAATGGGCTTAGTGGTACCTAATATCCTACCAAATCATATGTTAACTAGACCTATCAAGAGAATTAATTTCCCTCCACTGAGTTCTCCGGTCCCCGCTTTTCGGTTAATGTTTTAATGGGTTTTGTTACTCGAATTTCCTGATCTATCTATGGATCCACTCAAGTGTAATGTGGCACTCTGCCCCCAAGGGGTGTGGCTTGATGGTGAAGGGTCCAGAATCTCATCTTGAGGTTTTGGGTTCGAATCCAGGGGGTGCAACTTCTTGTAAGAGCCTGGGGCAGTCGGGGGTTTTACCTGCGCCGCAGCCCAGAATGGGTGGTTTGGTGACGGGGTTTCCAACGATTTAAAAAAAAAAAAAAAAAAAATGTGGCACTCTACTCCTATGTTGGGTATTTTATGTTTTCCAATTATTTTTATAGGAATAATGACTCTATTCTTCAGGTTATAGAATATATGGGAGCTTTATCATGAAAAGTGAGTAGATTTATCATGAAAAGTGAAGGTTGTGAGTTGTACCTCTAAGGTTCCGTCTGGGAGCTTGTACGGTCAATTAGATTTATCGATTTTTTTGTAATAGATTATATATAAGTTGATGTAAATTTTTTTATTTATAATTTGTGTATTTTGTATCTGCTTCTAGTTAAGAATCTGTATACACCAATACTGCGTCAAGGTGAGAAGACTAGACTGGTCATATAATTCTTGTAGTTTTAGGTATGAATCCATTTTCTTACTAGATATGGAGAACATATAATTCATATATTATTTTATATATTTTATCCTAATTAAATTTGAATATTATGTATTTTTAAGTAGTTATTCAAATTGAATTCTCAACTTATAATTACATTATTTGGGACGATATATAAGCTAATTTATGTAATATATCTTTAAAAAAAAAAATCTAGATCATCTTTAATTTGTCTTCTTTACATGTTAGGTGTACTTACTTATCAAGAGAAGAGACAAAAAAAGTTGTCTAACTTATAATATTGGAAAGAGTGGGTATGATTTGTGTCAAAAACAAAATATTATTAGAAATCAAATTAATGATTTGTTAAACTTTTTTTTTTCAAATGATTTGTTCAGTGCTCTTTATCTATTAATTTATATGATGAGATAAAGTAAATCAATGTCAATTCTTCCTTCTCCTTGTATTATATATATTTTTTTAAATGGCTCAATTGTGTATATGAAAATTATTATCTGTTCATCCAAAAATTATTTAATGTCAAAAAAATATATGATTTTGGGAAAATGTCATGTGTGCACTCAAAATTATTAAAAATGGTCATTTACCATCTAAAATTTAAGAAATTTTATCATCTTTCAACTCAAAATTTAGCTGATATTAGAAAATTACCCAATTTTTGAGTGGTAAATATTCATTTTTAATAACTTTGGGTGTATATATGTCATTTTATCAAAACTTAGTGTTTTTTAGAATATCTTATCATTTTCGGATGGATAGATGATAATTTACCTTGTATAAATTATCTATTATCTTTTTTAAATTTTTTAGATAGTCGAAGACTTAAAAAAAAAATGATTCATTTTAAAATGTATTCAATAACTATAACAAAAGAGGACATTTTTGTCATTTTAGAAGACACAATACTTATACTTTGCTTGATTTATGCTATTAGGATCTACAAATCACGGGTTGAATTGGCCGGATTGTTATTGACCTGATCGGATCAGGTCAAGATAAAAATTGATTTGAACTTGAAAAACTGAAGAGGATGCCCAAGATAGATCAAGTTGGATTGGGTTGGGTCGATGGGTTAATTTTCAAACTAAAAATAAATTTATCCATTTAAAATTAAAAAATATTGAGTCGAGTAGTGTGATTTTAACTATTTAATTTAACCCTAATATATACATTTGAGGTCGAATAAGTTTTTTTTACCGAATTCGAGACTCGACTCACACTCATTAGGTAAAATTAAAAACCCAACTCTATATATTTCATATTTCAAACCCAATTATTTCGAGTTTATTCAAACTAGTGGATCAATGTTTCTTTATCAGATATTGTTTTGTTGAAAAAGTTATAAGTTACTTGAGTGTTTATGAATTAAGAAAATTAATCAAATCCTCAAATGGCGTGGTTTGGTGATGCAAGATTCAGGATCTGACCTTTAAGTTTTTGGTTCAAATCTAGAGAGTGCGTTTCTTGTAAGAGTCTGGGACAGTTGGAGGTTTTACCTACTCCACTTAAACTCGAAATGGGTGGTTTGAAGACGAGATTTTCAATGATTTAAAAAAAATTAATAATAAATTAATCAAATATGATTGTGACATGAACATGACAAGTTATTTTGTCCCATGCCTCTACTTTAATTGAAGAAGAAAAAGATTGTGACATTAGGACATTGATAATGTTAATTGAAATATACAATGAATCTTTAATTATTTTTATTTTGTTTATTTGTTTTGTTTACTTTATTTTTTTAATTGAAGTACAAAAGTTATTGGAATCTTAAGAAAATCATAGCCTCATTTTTCTCGATAAAATCAAAAGTTAGAGCCCAGTTGCTATTTCATCTTTATTCTTTTATGATGATGGCTTCAAATTTTCTTTTTTCATTTGTTGGGTGCTTTGTTATCGTCTCTATACAATTTGAGAAATTTGAAGGCATCTTAAGATATAGGAAACTTTTCAATTAGGCCCTATTTTTTCTATTAATAATCCAAACACAATCTTTAGAGAATCCTTACTCTTTTCCTCTAACTTTCAGCCAGGGATGGCCTTGAATTTTGAGAGTCTTTATATAAGTTTCTAAAGCATGTGATCCTCTATCAATAAGAGAGAGTTTTTTTGGCTTATTTACTACATTGCGGATATTATCGGGATGTGTTGTTAATCTTTTTTTAACATGCATAATTCAAAATAGGCTATGCAAACCATGAATCAAACATAAATTCAAAGTCTTAGAAAAACATGTAAATTGTGGAAGATGAGAAATAAAAATCAAGTCGAGAAAATCTTATCGTTATAAACTTATTAGCCCCGTCTCGGTGCACTACGAATTTCTTGTGGCTAACGTTCTCCTAAAATTCTTGATTACTTCTTGATTTAGGGGCACTCATTAAATCAAGAATACGAACTTGAAAATGGTGGAAACTCTCACAAAAAATCCAGACTTCAACACTCTAAATTTGCCCAACTTTGAATGAGACTTGTAATGAATTATTGAATTTTTAGAATGAAAGAAGAATGAACCCATAGACTCCTTTTTATAGACATTGAGGGTTGTATTTGGAAATGTACCCTTATGTCAATGAATATAATTCTTTAAATGTCCTAATTGTAATATCCCAAATTTTCATAACAGTTCTGGATGATTCTTGGATCGAAGTCAGAACGGAATGTTATTGGAGTGTACGAGTTTGAGTGCTGAAAAATATAAGTCGAAATATCTTTAAGAGATGCTTCAGAGCTTTGGAAATCACGTAATTCGAAAGGGCCGATTATGCGTATTTTTGGATATTTTATTATGAGTAAGTTTTGATGCTTTGGCTATAAGAATAGCAAACAAACTCTGATTGAGGTGATTCATGAATCATTAGACTCATTTTTCTGAGACAAATAATTTTTATGTTGAACAGTTTTTGAAATCTGTAACAGAAGGGCCTCAAAATATGAATTTTAAAATAGATATATTTTCAGAGACTAAATTGCAAATTCGTGGGGTTAGAATTGTAATTTTCAAAAAGTTTCATATAAAAGCCCAAAGTTTCTCATAATCACGAAAATGGCATACAAATGACTCATCTCCCACACGACCCCTTCACCTCTCTCGCATGTTCACTGTGGGTGGCCACGCTGGCCACGATCGGCCACCACTAGTCGGCTGGTTGGCACCGGCTGATGCGTCGGATCGTCCTCTGTCCAGTGTGGCCGGTGCCCGGCCAGAAACTCAACGGAACCTGGCGTAAATGAAGAAAGAATGTGTGCCACCTCATTGCTTGATCCTGACTCTAAGGGTGGAAAAATTACCCGAATCTGGAAGACCTGAAATGACTCGGGTCCGGAAAGATCTGGGTCCGTAATATATTTTTCGGACCCGGGTCTTTCCTTTGAAGGCCCGTGCGAACCCGGGTTCACATAATTATGAATCTGGATACCCGGATCTGATTAATTTTAAAGAAAAATAGAAAATAAATATAATTTAGGATATTTTATGAAGTTAATTGATAATGTTTACATGGATTCGATTAATTTTAATTATATTTCAATAAATTTCAGTTTTTGTATATTTTAGTGAATTTCAATTTGTGATAATTTAGGATTTTTCATGATGTTAATTGATAAATTTATTTTTTTTAATTTTTATACGGGTCCCGGATTCGAATCCGGGTATACCCGGACCCACACAGGGTGTACCGGGTCTGGATCCTGATAATTTTTCCCGAGTCCGAACTCGCACCAGGAAGTGAAAAAATGTTTGTAAATGTATGTAATGTATATGTGTGTGTGTATAAGTATATGTATCTATATAGAAATGGAAATTTTGAGTTGATTAAACCACAACGGCTTTGAGATGGTTGAAGCCACGAGTATGGGTGGTTTGGTTCAACGACGCATAATCGTGTGTGTGTGTGTATATATATATATATACTAAGTTAAAAGTATTCCAATGATGTTTATGCGATATAATTACTATGTGTTCCGTTATACGAGAGGTGTGTCAATGCTTCATAATCTTGAAATGTATTGTATGATGTGCCCGACCTGTGGGCTTCTTGTTGATTGAGGATGGATAAATATGTATTTTATGGGATGCATCTATTATGTGAGTGGACATTTTTTCTTTCCCCTATGTCTTCGAGTTATTCTATATATGTTAAATGATATCTTCTGTGTGTGTGTGTGTATAATGTAACTTCTGTATTCCGTCTTAAGTTTCTATATAAGCTATCAATTTCTGTATTTGGTTATCGTAGTCAGTCTCTGTATTCGACATATGTTCGAGTTATGTTTTCCGTATATGTGTTTCCTTTTATGTCTCCTGCTATGTTGTCCGTATATGTTCTCAAATTATGTTTATATGTCACGTGATCCTGATTTTCGTTTCCATCCGCATATATTTCCATTAGAAGTTCTGTAGTACATTCTGTTTTCGTTTATGTTTCTATTATAGGTTTATGTGTGTTCAGCATATGTATTTTCTGTTGACATTCTCTAAGTCCTGACGTAATTTCTGTTGAAAGAAAAAGATTTCAGAAAACTTGTTTTGGATTTGATATGATATGATAAAATCTGTCTTGGTATCTGTTTCATGTTTTTATACTTGATTTTCCGTCGAGATGTTTAATAAAATATTTATGTTGCAAAGTCCGATGATATTTTTAATTTTGATCCTACGTGGAGCTTGATTTTGTTATGGGGTCCTAACCATCAGAAAATGGCAACCCACTACCATCTATCGACATAGTCCTACTACGAACATTGACCGAGCGCGATCGGTAATGAACGTCCTGTTTATTTTGATTCTGATTTGTTCTGGGGTTCTGACCATTAGAAAAAAGCAGCCTGCTATCCTCTGTCGATATGGTCATGTTTCGAATATCGTCTGATCAATGCGCGTGATCGATAATATACGTCATGTATGGTTTTTAACAATATGATACAGATACAATTATGTTTCATATTTCAGTTCTGCTTTCAGAATATGATTTCATATTACATGATATATGTTTTTTTAATTACGATATATGATTCTATTTACATATTTTCTGATAAGTCAATTTTTGTCGATGTTATGTAGTTCTCAGTTTGGTTCTCTATTAAGGAATTACGTCATAGGATTTTATTTCTGTAATCTGTTATGGATTTCTATTTTTATATTTTGTTATAAGTTTCTAACTCTGTACTCTGTTATGTGTCATGTCTCGGGTTCTGATTTAGGTTCATGTTTACGTATGCCGTCATAGGATTTCTACCTCTGCATTCTATTATAGGTAATTGTCTATGTACTCTGTCATAATATTCTATCACGTTATAGGTTTTCAGATTCTGCTATGTATAGTGTTTTGGTTTCATCTATAAGTTTTCGTTTTTATATTATGTCATAGATTTAGTCACGTCATAGGCTATTAGATTATGTTTCTATTTTATATGAGACCTCAAGCTTCTATTTCAGTATCTGTAAGTATATGTAATGGATTCCGGCTTTTTTTATAGTATGTTAGTTAGAAAAAAGATTTGGAAACCTGTATAAGTCATGTTTTTTAAAATGTATATATACATTTTTCTGATTCGCACTAGGTACACTTTATGAACTCAGTTTATGGGTTAGTTTATGTAAGTGTAATCGGAAAGTTATGTTTAAAAAGTGTAAAGAATTGTACGAATAATCAGCTGTATATGAGAGTGTGTGTATGCTAAATACACTTTATTTGAAAGTTATTCTTGCTTATCACGATATGTGTAGCTACTTACTGAGTTTTAAAACTCACACCACTTCAGTTTGTTAGTTTTACAGGTTCACAACCTAATCGGTCAGCCATCAAGTTTTGGATCTTTATACTCGAGACGATGGGTCGCCCACGTTGCAGTCACATACTCTAGAGCCTTGGGAAAGGCCATAGAAATCTAGTAGTTATTATGGCTATGTCTTTTGTTCTGTTGTCCATGTTGTTTTATATATATTAAAATAAAAATTTTGATTTGTACGTATTATTGTGGGCACGGAGCCCTGGTGTATTGATGTTGATGATTTGGTATGTTTTGGATGGATCATAGGTCTTTGTTGCATATTTAATTTTATGTGACATATCGTTTTATTGTTGGACTGTGTTCCAGATTGTCCAATTTTAGGGTACACTATGTCCGTTTTCCATTAGATGTGAGGCTCAAGGAGATAGGTCATTTATATCTCCTACCGGTAGTATCCTACTTCTGGCGGGATGTTACAAAAGTGGTATCATAGTAAAATATTTAGATATTAATGACTGCAGCCTTAGGGTATGCGATCATCTGAGTAAGTTTTTTGTTTTGTATAGACCATATAAGTCTTATGTTGTAACTTGATTTGATTTATTTGGTATATATCATGATGTGTTATGATTTGAAATTGATATGGGTAAGGTCTATTAAATTTATATGACCCAGCGTGATATGTTATAGCTTGGATTCAATACGGACAGAATGGATTGTATATGATTTGATGTGATATGGTTTGATGTGATTTGATATGATATGAATAGGTTTGTTATGAATTGAATGATTTCGTGTGAATTGACGTAACTTGAATTGATATGTTCCGATTCGATATAGTTTGATTCGATTATGAATCGAAAAAATTTCTGACTAATAGAATTTTGTTTTGGTACGATCGAAATCCTTCGGGAGTACGAGCTTTGATTTGGTTTCGGTGATATATAGATTTGATTTGAAATGAAATGATTGATTTGATCTGTTACGTTTTGACTCAAGTTTGATACAATATGATACAGTACGTTTTGGCATTGAATACGTGACTCTTGATGACGTATAAAACTAGATAACGTTTGAACATAGATAAGATGGTTTTGATATGTGTGCTTAGCTCCGGTAGATTAGATATAAGGACATGAAAATTTCGAGGACGAAATTTTTATAAGGATGATAGAATGTAATATCTCTAATTTTCAGAACAGTTCTGGATGAATCCCGAATCAAAGTTTAGATCTCAGAACATAATTTTATTAGAGTATACGAGTTTGAGTGTTGAAAAATATGTCAGAATTCTTGAAGAGAAGTTTTGAAGCTTTGGAAATCGTGTAATTCTAAATGGTATTTTATGCGTATTTTTGGATATTTTATTACGAGTAAGTTTCGATGCTTTGACTATAGGAATAGCAAACTAACTTCGATTGATGTGATTCTTGAACTATCAGACGTAATTTTCCGAGAAGAACAACATTCATGTTGAACACTTTTTTGAAATTTACATCAAAAGGGTCTCAAAATTATAAATTTCAGAATAGGCATATTTTCATATACTGAATTGCAAATTCGTGGGGTCAGAATTATAATTTTCAAAAAGTTTCATATAAAAGCCCATAGTTTCTCATAATCACGAAAATGACAAAAAAAATGACTCAGCTCCCACACGACCCCTTTCTCCCCTCTCGCACGTTCACTATGGGTGGCCACGTCGGCCACCACCGACCGACAGGCTGGTACCAGCCGGTACGCCAAATCATCTTTTGTCCAGTGTGGCCGGTGGCCGACAAGAAACTCCCCAAAATTCAGCGAAAATGAAGAAAGAACGTGCGCCACCTCATTTCTCAATCGTGGCCCATCACTTCGATCCACGGGTCGAGCAACTCACCAAATCGAAGCCCTCGAAAAGTACTATAAGATGATGGTGATGGTTTCTCCGATCCGTGTTCGGTTGCACATTAAACTAGGTAAAAATTTGTGATGAATAGTGACACCATTTCACCTGGGTGCTCCGATTCGAATTCCATCGACTCCTACGCTTTCGTGGGAGCGTTTGGGAGCCCACAGAGAAAATCAGAATCTTTATAAGACTTCTCGGTAAAAATCTCATTATTTTAATTAAGTTAATTTATATTCAGATGCTTCTTGTAGTGTCATAGAGCAATGAATTGACTTGTATTAAATTGAATAAGTTAGAATGTATTGAAATTGTACTATTGGTAGAATCCGGGAGAAATCGGAATGTATTAGATCAATCTGATAGGATTAGCGAGTTTTCGGTATCGGATCTCGCGTTTGTCTCTGCTTTGATGAACGAAATGATAGATGTTAGTTAAATATGATGATATGATAATGTTTGGTGTGAATCTGAAAAGTTTCGGAGGGCCCAAGATCTTTCTGTAGCATTATCGAAAGTTTTATGAAAAATCTTCCAAAAAATGCGTAATTTGAAAATTTAAGTTATTTGATGGTCCTGATATGAGATGCTATGATGTAATAAATATATTTGACTAGTTTTGGGAGGATCATGATGTTGGAGTTGGTGATTGGAGTGCCACTGTGCCAGTCTGAATTATACATTTTATTATTTATTAATAAAATAATTATTTTTTTCATTTCATACCTTATTAATGGTGTTGTCATTATGCGTATTAGATTGATATATAGATATGTTAAGAATGACATCGACCTTAGAATAGTCTTATAGTAATACTGGACACTAGGTGGTCCAATGTTAGGATAGTATTACTATTATAAACTATTCTTAAAGTAAATATTCATAGTTGGTTTTGTAATACGGTCGAATTTCTATAACCTAGAAGACTATCACATATCGTGTATTGGAATTGGAGTTCCAATGGTTTAACTCGATGTACCATGAATTTTGGAAACTCGTATAGACGTGTGGATATTGGTTGGACCGAATACTGAATGACTCACAGATGATTCCTAATAATTGGAAGTACACACCATCGTCAATAGGAATCTCCTCAAGTCGAGTAGCATATGTAATCCTTTGACTATAGGATATCATTGATTTTATGTGAGATCCTCCACACTTTAATGCCATGTATATCATAAATCAATCATGGTCTGGCCTCTAGATATTTGTTGGGTGTGGACCGATGCACTCAGTAATCAAATGCGAAGCAAGATAGGATCCATCGGCCCGTATATGTACCATAATGGGTTTAGGTATCAATATGATTTAAGTCACGATTCTTAATGCTTTGGCTAAAGTCGATCACCTTGGGTGGATCGCATCGGTTATGAAGAATCGTGGACATGTCGACATGAGAAGTGCGTCTCGAAAACTTGACGGTGCATTCTATATTTCCTAAGCACAACTCGGATAGCCTACGACAAAGGGATTATTAAATATATGTAATGACCTCGACTTGTATAGTTCAGAAAGGTCATTCGTGTTCTTCAAGAATTTGGAGGGGCTGATTTGCGTACATATTAGCTATGCTTATATGACGAACATATCTGAACTTAGAGAGACCCAATATGAAGTGTACTTGTTGAGCACTTGGGTAGCCGATTAATTTTGTTAAAAGATAATATTCGATATTATAATTATCAACTAAGATAATCAAGTGTTATTGGATAACATTGATTATTTACTTTGACCTAATTGGTTAATTGGATTAATTCAATAATTACACAATGGCTTAATTATAAAATCATAATTATCTCTACTATTTGAGGATATTATGGTAATTGTAAGTATGTAATAATAGTTGGTTTTTGCTTGATTTCATTGAATTAAATCAAAGTGGCAAACATTTAACTAATCAATTTCCTAATACTTGTCTTGATTTAATTGGATTAAATCAAAGTGGTAGACAATGAAGATTAGTCACACCTAATTATACATATTTGGAAAAATTGGATTAAGCCCACATAAAAGTTGATTACAACTTTTATTAATTAAAAATTACATAAGTTTTGCTATAAATAGCAAGCTTTAGAAAGATTTTAATTAAGCAAAGCAAAAGCTTGAGAAAGCTAAATACATGTAAATTCTTAGAGAAATTAGCCTAAGTTAGAGAAGTGTTTAGAGACGCTTATAAGGTCTCTACAATATTTCATCTATGAAAAATCAAGATTGGATCTTGGATTGAAGCTTGCTAATATTGGAATCAAGATTCGATCTTGTAGTGAAGCATGCAAACCTTGGAGGTTCTCCTACCATTTTAATAAGAGAATGGGATTGGATCTTTGCATCAAACTTACTAGGTAAGTTTGAACTTCTTTTAAGTTATGCTATTTTATGTATTTGATACATGATTACATAGCTTAATGTTGAAATAAGGCTAATAAACTGAGTTAGGACGCTTTAAAAGTCTAAACACAATATACTTGTAATTGGGTCAAAATATTTATGTTACATAAATATAAAATTAGAGTTTGGAACTCTAGATTAAAGCTTAGAGCTATGGCTACCATTCTATAATCACTTTAGCACCTTTGGGTGACCTAGAATTATTTACGAGATATTTTTTATTGGGATTCTAATTTGGTTTGTGTATTGGATTCAAAATTTACGCAAATGCGTATTTAGAATAAATTTATATTTTTATAAAAATATTTGATATTTTGAAAAATTTATCTTTTATTCTATAATATGTGTTGATTTTGGTTTTGATATTAAAAATTAATTTTGGGTATTTTTTAAGTGTTTAGGGAAGACCGGAAGAAATTATGGTAATAGACCCTAATTCCTTCAGCTCACTTTCCAGTGAGCTGAAGGAAATTAAAAGAACAAACAAAGAAACAAAAAAATGAAGAGAGTTGGGCGCTACAGTGCCCGCGTGCACTGTAGCGTGTACAGTGCGTGCGCACATTGTAGCGCACATCACACGCTTCACGCTACGGGCGCTCAATTTTGTTTCATCCCGTTCAAGAGTTTACGGACTACGATTCAGTCCCGGTTTTTTCCTATACACTCGTAATGAAATATAATATTTTATTAAATTATTTAAAATTACACCCATACTTGAAATATAGTATTGTAACATCCTCAATCCGGGAGATGCTACCAGTAGGGAATAGGCCGTACTATCCCCCCAAGCCTCTGACTTTCTAACAATATTAAACTCATTTCATGTATAAACTTATGCATGGGACCGATGCCCAACTCATCATCATGAATGTATAATGCTTTTCAAACTAAATACTCAAATTCATTATACATCATAACTTTAGTGATGAACACTTATAACTCTTTTACATGCATATTCTTTACTAAACAAACTATATGCTACATGACATTCTCTCGCACTGTCTGAACTGAAGTCTGACTCGACCATGTGATTATAGCTTGGGTTTACAAAACTATATTCTACATCTTTTATAATAGCTTGGGTTTACTAAAAACTCCAATGACTAATCTTGATCTTTTACTTCTTTTCTTTTTCTGACTATTTTCGCTATTCAGGGGAAAGTTCGCTATCTATAAGAGATATTTATGGCTATTGGGTCTACCTGAATGATTTTACTGATGAGGAAATGAACCTTAGTAGAAAGGAAGGAATCTTACTCAGATTTACTCAACATTTTACTCTTGTTCAAACTTGCTATATGCTCTTCACTACTATAAGTTCTGGTGTTTTCTTTATCAGTTCCTTCTATACCTCTATCTCTTTACTACCTCTAATTACTTAGGACATTTGTACCTTATTCTTTTACTTTCTTTATAGATTTCGCTTCTCACTCCCTTGGGTGAATATACTCAAAACTTTACTATCTAATCTCATAACTTGCATGTATTCCTAGAGATAAACTAGGATAATTATAGGAGAATTCTCAACTTGGATCTAAAATATAATTGTTTTCATAAAGAAATATTGTTCGAATAGTCTGGGAAAGATTATTAACATGTCTATAGGGCTTGAGGACGTACTCAAGGATCATATACTGGAGAGGTAGTGTCTCTTATACGGGTATGTCGGACATACTGCGTATATAAAATCCCAGCACTCTGCCCACTGCAGTCAATGACTCCCTAGACCATGCTTTGATACCATCTTTGTAACATCCTCAATCTCTGAGATGCTACCGACAGGGAATAGGCTGTATTATCCCCCTGAGCCTCTGACTTTCTAACAATGTTAAACTCATTTAATGTATATACTTATGCACGGGACCGATGCTCAACTCATCATCATGAATGTATAATGCTTTTCAAACTATACATCATAACTTTAGTAATGAACACTTATAACTCTTTTACATACATATTTTTTACTAAACAAACTATATGCTACATGACATTCTCTGACACTGTTTAAACTGAAATCTGACTCGACCTGGTGGACCAAACACTATAGTGACTACTATCAGTATCCATCCTCTCGAGCTCGTCCTCTGTGAATACCTGCAAAACAGAGAGACTGAGAGTGGGGGGTTAGACCGTTTGAACGATCTAAGTGAGTGGACGATTTTAAAATGAAAACTGAAATACTTTATGAAAACTCATGTTTTAGAAATCAACTCGGATCTTTTCTAAAAACTTTTCTTTTCTGAATGCAGTTCTTTTTTTCTAGAAACCTTTGTGAAAATCTTTTCTGAAAGTCTATTATAAAGCTACTGTTTTAGAAAACTTTCATTTCTAGAAAACTTTTATCTGAAAACTATTTCTGAAATATGTATCTGCAAACTGATCCTCGAAAACTATTTTCTAAAAATCTGGTATCTGTCTCTGAAAAGCCTGACGCATGGGGGCATTATGTATCGCTGTAGGACACAGAAACTGGACGACGCATGCTGTTCTAGGCTCGCGGCACTAGTTGGGAGTACGGAGTAGCCACGGGGACTAAACCGGAGAATGATGGAGTCGCCACCGGTGTGAACCGGGAAAATAAGATTTAAGGCCGCACTCACCCCTCGCAAGGGAAGACCTCAAACCGTTGGTTCGGAATGGTCCCTTACTTATGTCACTTGTAATGAAAGGATTTATGTAATAACTTAATCATGCTTGAGTAATATTTATTTCCGAGGATATCATGCTTCTATATTCACATGTTCAAGATAAAACTTTCACCTAAATTTACATACATTTCACATCTAAGAGTACATGCTAGAAGTACATCAAAGGAGCGACGAACATACAACTTCATTGGCATATTGTATTCATGCAAAGTACCATAGATAACATGCTAAACTAATTCACCCAAAGTATCATATGTGACATGCTAAACTAATTCATTCATACTCAAACACAACCAACTAGTCATGCATAAAACTATAGCATGCTAAACATCCTAATCATGCATAAGAAAATAAATATCATACTAAACAATTAAATCATACTCAAACACAACCAACTAGCCATGCATACTTAATATCATAACTAACATGCTTTCTAAATTATTAATTCATGCGAAGAAGATAAGTATCGTATGCCCTCAGGTCTAACCTTTTTGCGTCGTCTTTTGGAAGCACGTTTCACGGCCGTCGGAAGGGTTAATGTCCCGCAACTTTTCTGGTTCGCTGATTCCCCTTTTCCTTCGTTGTCCTACTGATTTGCTCGTTGTTTTCCCTCCGCTTGGCTGCTGTGTTGCTGCAGTGTTACTGCTGTCTCTCAGGCCACCGTTCTGGTTGTTTTAGCAACTGTTTTGTGCGTTTTTAAGGGGGTTGGGGCTGCTGTTTGTTCGGTTTTTTGAGGGGTTTCAAAGTGCAGTTTTTGTTCACTGTTTTAGGTGTTTTAGTTACTGTTTTGGGGTATTTTGGGCTGCTGTTTTAGGTGCGATTTTCGGTGGTTAAGGGGTGTAAAATAGTGCAGGTTTTATGGTATTTTCAGGGCTATTTTGAGGGTTAAAGTCGTGGCAAACTTGATCAGGTCAGTAGGGCAGAATGCGGCAGTTTGTGAGCAGTGCAGTGTGCATTTTATGGTTCTGTTTTGGTCGTGCAGTGGGCAGTGGTGGAGGGGGCTGTTTGGCGTGACTTAGGGGCTATGAAGGGGCTGTTTCAACATGGATTTAAGGCTGTGAAGGGGCTGTTGTATGGGTGTGAATGGCGTGAGCAGTGGGTTGCTGTATAGGGCTGTTTTGGCGTAAGCAATGGGCTGCTGTGTGAAGGGGCTGGTTTGCGTGTTAGGGAGCTGTTATGGGGGAGCTGTTTGGACTTGTTTTGGCGTGAACAAGGGGTCTTTTGGTGGGCTGCAGTGGCGTGCTTGAGGGCTTGAGAGGAGAGGACTTTGTGTGCTATTGAAGTGCTAAGTGTTGCTCAATATGTGCTAGCTCTTTTTGGTTGGTTTTAGGCTTCTTTTATAGGCAAAGGTGGAGAGTCCTTGGTGGCTCACCACATGCTTGATTTAAGGAGATTCCTCTTAGTGGAGAATTTGGTGGAGAGTGTTTAGTGGGAAGTGAGTTGGCTTGGTGGATTTTGTTGCTTTTGGGTGGCCTTGGGCGTGAATGGCTTGGGTGGATGATGGGTGTGAATGTGGCTTAGGTGGATTTTGTTGCTTTGTACTTGTTTTGTCATTCAAGTGGGGGGGGTTGGTATATGATATGAGTTTCATTGTTTATTTGCAATGAGTGAGGGAGATAATGGAGGATGGCATGGGTGTGGGGTATTGTTGTTTGATTCTTTTATGGAAGATTGGCTTGGCATGTGAGGGATTTGGCTCTTTGGTTTGTAGGGCACGTGAATGATGGAAGAAAAAGATGATGTGGGGTATGGTGTGTATTTGTTTTGTCATTTGGGGGAGGCTTTGGGCGTGGGTTTGTGTTGGGCATGGGTTTGGTCCTTTTTGGTGGGCTTGGGTATTTGGGTTTGGCTCTTTTTGGTGGGCTTGGGTATTTGGGTTGGCTCTTTTTGGTGGGCTTGGGTATTTGGGTTTGGCTTATGGATTCTTGGGCCGAGCGTAAGCAGAAATCCAACGAGCAAATCGAAGCTAGATAACCAAGTTAAATCCGACAATAATTCCGATTTCCAACTTTACCCTTCCAACGTCCGTTTCCCTCGCGACTTCCACGACATGAAAAGGTAGTGCCTCCTTACGAGGCTCATCATTGGGCATGATATGCAAAAATGCAGTGTCTACAATCGCCGTCCCCCCATACGCCTAACTAGAGCCAGGAGTGAAAATCCATGACATTGAGGCGTTACGTATTGCCGTCCCCCAAAGCATGCCACTAATGTCCCTAAAACTAGTGGTCTTGGGGCGTTACGTATTGCTGTCCCCCAAGCCACTGAACTAGAACTGGGGGTGTGGATCTATGATATCCTTCAAGGATCTGTCATCGTTAATCCTGAACTAGGATTTGGGGGCGTTACGTATCACCGTCCCCTAGTCCTCTACATATGTACATGTGTTATCTGTCATTTCTTTATCTAAATCAAGTTATATATTGAGGTGGTTTTTCCCCCATGCCTCGAAAACATAAAAATCATGTTTTGAAAATATTTCTTTTCTAATCATTTCTCAAAACATGCTAAATAAAATATAACTGATAGTGAACTTGGCTAACGCCCTAAAAGCAAAAAATAAGTCTGATATGAACAACAACGTAATGAAAGTCAACTTAAAAAGAAAGTATCCATTCACAGATTTGGAATCTGGCTGGCATTACTCACTTGTTGAAGAAAACTCTGGTTCATGCGATGATCTATAATTGATAACTTGATTAAAAAATGAGCTGGAGAACATATTCCGAATTAACTAAGTTTATCCACTCAAACATTTATTATTATTATTTCAAGGCATATCGTACTTATATCATGATGTTAGGTGTATACACAAACTGATACGAGACTCTTAGGGTGGCCTCTAACACGCTGGGGTGAAGTTGGAATGATTTAAAACTGATTTCGGAAATGTTTTGATCACGCGTCATGACGCAGGTCATTT